>JABXWE010007503.1:0-54412 GCA_014611495.1 Limonius californicus
CCCCCCCCCTCCTAAATTGTGTAAAACACAATATCATGAAACTAAACGGGGTGGTTACATTATAGCAAAAAATGTTATCCAACAAATACAAACTGGTGTTACATTGATCCTAATAGACTCAAAAATGTTAATATTATATTTATTCCGCTATGATAAACAATAACTATTTATTAAATTTCTTTGATTTGATGCAAATATGGTAAAAATTATTAAGAGAAATTAATTAAAGAAAGGCTTCAAACAACCCCATGAACTTTCTCACAGAGAAATATTTAATAGTTTACCTGATTTTATAACGTTTTAGAAAAATGTACGTCTTAACTTAAATTTAAAAAATGAGATAAATTATGTTATCAAATAATTCCTAGATTATGAAGTGCACAAATGCATAAATTACGTCAAATATAACAGGAGATACGATATATTCAGTGTAAATGTAATTAAATTATAAGAGGTTATAGTAACGAAAGTATAACATACCAATGACTATTTGATTTATATTCAATCCCTGCAGTTTGAGTTTCGGATGGGCACCGGATCCAGCTTAATTCATTACTGACCGTATCTGTCACCATAATGGACCATATTCTTCTTGTTGCATGTAACGCTAGTACCACCAACAGCTGATAAATGCTTAACCTAAAAAATAAAAAATGAGTTAGCAGCCCTCGTCACATCCCAATATTCAATTAAAACGTAATAGCATAAAATAAACACTTTGTACCAAAGCGTTGGCTTGTTGCCAACGGGTTTCACAGAGACAGCGCCATTACTGGTACTAAGAATATCATTTTTGGTTTACCTAATAAGTCTCTACTTATGTCTTTTAGAATACTTGTGGTACATTTGCAATTCATCGATTGAAAAACGGTAAACCTTAGCCAAAAATGAAAAAATATAAACTTACCTTAATAATTACGTAATATGATGCACATACGAAACTTGCGAATACTAACTAAAAATCGAAATGCTACTTCTCGGAAGGAACGATTACAGAATAGCCATACTTTGATCCCCGAGAGATACTGCGCATGCCTTACGGCCTTACGGTGCAAAAAATAATTCATGTTTTGCAACGGTCCACATTTATTACTTATCCGGATGTTAAGTTTTCTAATAAAAACCCCTAATACCCACTAAATCAGAATAATAGAATGTTTTAATCCAACTACTTATCCCTTTCATAATACTTTAAGTAAATTCGGTTCTGCTGGAAATTTTAAAGACAAGTACGTAAGTGTACCTATGACTAATCTAAAATGATTCTAGAAGAAACTTGGATATTCCCCTACTTTATTGCTATTTGGCTATGGATTAATTTGAACAAATACTGCAAGCATTTAACGGTTATCTTTTACGTAAGAAAAGTTTATCACAATAGTTGGTTTAATGGTAGTTAAGAAGAATGTCATTTTACTAGTAAAATGTAACCGCATATTTTTGCAAACGAAGACCGCGTGTGTTAGTCAACACGTCTGTTTTTCTGGTCCGTCAGTTCTTCTTACTCTGTCCTACTTATTGTTCAATGAATCCTAGATAGAGTGCGAAGAGGAGACAGTTGTGTTTATACACTAAGCTGGGGTGTGACGTCCACTACACATGCATATAATTCAAAAATTTGTACAATAACAAAATGTTTGATTAATAACATCCTGTCTTTGTCAGGTGGTGTATAATTTCTTAAATTTGCGGTAGAACATTTTAGGGTAAGAAGTATCTCAAGGGATTTAGAGTCATTCATTGATATTATTTTCGTTGTGTGTATAACATTAAAGCAATCGGTAAAGTTGATACGTAAACAAAAAGAATAACTCAACCATATCAAAAAAGAAGTAGATCAGTATGGAGATAATTAAAGGTTGACAACCTTATATTATATAACACAATTGTCAGCGCAACATCCTATTGGATGCCCTATGTACCCAAGTAGAATATTTAGGTAACGAAAAAGAAATGTCTTAATTGTTTCTTGCATTTTGATGATTTCTGGTTTATACGTATTTGAAATGTACTAAAAAAATATTAATACTATTGTTAACGTTCCATTTGCAATGGCAATATAGAAATTTTGTTAATTGTTATTGTTTATTCCAATTTTTGAAAGTTTATTTTTACATATTATTTTACAGTAGTGTTTTTAGCATATTATTTTATTTAATGTTCATTACACTTTTACAGATTCATTTAGCTTATGTGCCTAATGGTTCTGGACCTAAGGTTCTATCCTACATAATATTACCTAATCTATCGTTAACCAGTATCATCACATACAATCTAATGCAGCATTAAGTATCTCTTAATTATACAATTTTCCTAATTTCTTTTATCAAGCCTATGTAAATTGCTTTCTAACTAAAAATGTCTGTAACAGTCTTGAATTTTCTTAGGCCTCTTATTTCTTTGATTCTATTGGGTATTTTGTTATATATTCTGATTCCTATGTATATTATTCTGTTTTTGCCTATATTAGTTCGTTTAGTATATGCATGTAAGTGACTGTTGCTCCCTGTTTGGTGTTGGTGGATTTGATTATTTTTGGTGAGTTGTATTTTAGATTTTTTGTGCCCATTTAATATTTCGTAAATTGTTAGTGCCAGATCGTATTGTATTCGTGTTTCTACTTTTGTGTATTCTTGTAGTAGATGGCCTGAAGTGCAGTCCTCTAATTACTTTCAATGCTTTGTTTTGTATTCGTTGCATTCTATTTTTCTTTTCGGCTGTTGTGTTGCCCAAAATTCCAATTAAATAGCTTATATTTGATGTTATAAATGAGCAATATATGCTTTTTAATGCGCAGGTAGGTAGATGTCTTGCTATTCTTCGTATTGCTCCTATCAGAGTGTTTAGTTTCTTGGCTATTTTGTCGTTGATTGTCTATCCATAGACCTAGATACTTATAGCTATTTGTGTATTCTATTTTTGTATTACTAATTTTTATGTCCAGTTTTGTTATTAGTTTATATTTGTTTACAATTATCATGTACTTGGTTTTTTCGTATTTAATGTGAGTAGGTTGGATTCGAACCACTTTTCTAGCAACTTCACATCTTTTTTAATTTTTTCTTCTACTTCACTTAGAGTTTTATATATGTATGAAATACACGTGTCATCTGCAAATAGGTATGTTTTCCCGTTTAGTTTTAAATACTCTATGTCGTTGATGTAGATAAGATAAAGGAGAGGCCCTAAAACACTTCCTTGGAGTACTCCACGCTCCGCACAGTTGGCTTGACTATACACTGTGGTTTTTTTATCGCGTTACAGCATGTAGGCAATGGCATCGCTAACTTCGTTATTTAAAAATAAAAAATACATTTGGAAATCAAAGGCGTTATAGGTAAATAAAGTGTCAGAGTAGTTGTCAAGTTTAAATATAAGCCACAGATTATATAGGGACTTAGATAGGAAACTGCCTAATAAGATTTTGTAGCCAAGTTAGCGCCATCTGCAGAGTTGTTCCCCCCAAAAGTTTCGGCCGCTGTCGGTTTTAAACCTTGCTAAAATTTGTATTGTGCTTGTAACATATGATCAAAAAAATTCAAAGTTAGAGTGCTAAGACACGCCTCTAACTTGAAATTTTTTTGATTACATGTTATTTCTCAAAGAGGACTATGCACGCCAGTAAAATACTTAAGTAATATAAAATATTTTATTTTATAAAAATTAAAAATATGATAATTCGTCAGGTTACTGCAAAACCCGTTTGTCACAAATATGACTTTTAGGGAACAAGAGAAATCAAGTTTATAATATGTTGCAAAAATCATACAAGAAATTAAGATGGTCACCTCGGCTTCTTCTGCAACTGGCTATTCTTTTGAGAAGTTTTGCATCACATTTTCGCACAACTGTGGCTCTATTTGACCAATAAAGGCTCGAAAATTTTTTTGAGCGCTTGAATTGTTTGTGGGCCATTAGCGTAGACTTTTTTCTTCATGTAACCCCAAAGAAAAAAGTCTGCTGGTGTGAGATCGCACGATCTGGAAATTTCTCCCTCAATAGTGCAACTGTTTAGTGGCTTGTGTGGCTTGTAGCACCATCCTGCTGGAAACAAAGATTTTCTACGTCCATGTCGTCCAATCTAGGCTAAAGGAAGTTAGTTAGCATCCCACGGTAGCGTTCCGCATTGATTGTCACCGTAGCACCTTCTTCATTCTCGAAAAAATACGGTCCGATGAAAACGCCTGACCAAATACCGCACTAAACCGTCACTCGTTGGGGATAAAGATTTTTCTGGACTATTGTTTTAGGGTTTTCGGCGCCCCAGATGCGACAGTTCTGTTTATTGACGAAACCCGGATGATGGAAATGGGCTTCATCGCTAAAGATGATTTTTTTGTCAAAATCACCCAATCAACGAACGTTCGGCGTTGTGCATGGTCCGCCGGCTTTAATTCTTGGGTCAACTGCATTTTATAAGCATGCAGGCTAAGATCCTTGTGCAAAATGCGATGAAGGCTGGGCTTTGAAATGCCCAATTACTGGGAACGTCTTGGGACAGACAAACCTGGGTTTTCGGCAACCGAAAACACGTCGAACGCTGCGAACTGTCTGGGCGAAATTTGCACCATATTGATAATGAATTTTCACTATTTCTTTACGTTGTTGGAGTGTATATGTTTCCATTTTCTCAAATCGTACACTTTTCACTTGACAAGTGTCAAACACTCAAGGCCCTCCATTCAACAGTTTAAAAATGCCAGGAAATTTAAAATGGGACCTCTTAATGGAAAACCCTTCAAAATCTGTGACAGCGACTGAAGCTCAAGAGCAGGTGATTACGCCAAGCACGCCATGACAGAATTCAAAGCATGCTTATTTATGAAAATATTTGAAAATTTCTAATAGCGCCATCTATTGAATTGTTCGCCTCTTCTATCTCTCTCTTACAAGCATAAATCATTTCGTTCCGTTTAACATAATCGCCCCTGATTTTACCTACAACTGTTTGATTTTATTATTATTACGTAACTAAAATAGCCTTGACAACGGTTGGGAAGGAGACGTTTAATGCACTTGTGCTTTCGAGGTTTCCAAAAAACACATGTGTTTATCTACTTTGATTTAATAATAGGTCCATTATGATACCGAAAACAGTTTAATAATGGAGGCTATTATTAAACTGTTTTTGGTAATAAAATCCTCTATTATTAAACTGTTTTTGGTAACTTTTTGGTTTTTAAGATTGGTGACATTTGCTTTCACTTTGTCATAAAACGACAAATGTCAGATGTCGAATATACATAACCACAAACTCTATCAGAAATTTTGAATTTCTACATAACAAGTATCTCAAAGTAGATAAAATAGTATATTATACACGTTTCATAACGGGCATTGTAGCACTTGTTCCATTGGAGCACTCCTCGCTACGCTCGTCGTGCCCCAAACCCACGCGTTCTACAATAGGCCCTCTTATGAAACTCGTATAATAATATACTATTTTTGTTTACAGAAATGTCAAATTGAATTACAGAAATGAATTAATAATGCGTTTTTTTAATGGCGCCCAATAACAATGAAGCAATCAACAAACCTTAGCAACGCGCTTAGCAACGTCGTAAAATGACGATTTGACGGGATAGTATCCATTTTTTATGAATTTTAATCACATTATAATAATTTTTTTTTACTACTAACATGAGAAAACCTTATTGTTCACCTCATTTGTGTAATGAGAAGTAGTTCATTATTAACCTAGGTAAATAATAATAATTCATTATTTACCTAGGTTAATAAAGATAATGAAAATTATCAAAAAATATGAAAATCATTTAAAATAATAGTTGATTGTACAGTTATTACAAGTCATGTGCACTGCTGCATTTCCACTATTAATAGAATTACCATTATTTAATGTAGAATAATGACGTTCATTGGAACCCATCAGTTTCAATTGTTTTATTCGTTGCTTTGATAACCGAGCCCCAGGCTACTTAATATTTCGATATGTTTGAATAATAGGGGAAATGGCTAATTTTAAAATAAAAATAAGATCTTTTGGTGTTAGTTCGGCTATTAGTAGTAAAAAAAATACTATATATACTTCGGTTGAGAAGGCAATTATTTACCTCGAAAATTATATCCTTCGGCGCTACGCGCCTCAGGATATAAAATTTCTCGGTAAATAATAGCTCACTTCTCAACCTAGGTATATAATATACTATTTCAGCGAACAGTTGTAGGTAAAATGTTGTTTACATCACGTGCCGAAAACAATTCCATATACTCGTGCAGATTTCCGCACATGTATGTAATGAATTGTTTTCGGCACTTGTTATAAAAATAACTATTTCCGAAATTTTCTGATGGAAGGTACCAATATTTTTATACTGTCATTTAGACACTTAAATGGTCTATCCAAATCGCGAACAAAAATTAGAGGTTACCATTTAAAAAAAAATGTCGAAAAATTATTATGACATTACAATGTGTATTTAAAAAAATAAAATTGACATGTATCAGGATTTTTACAGAAAAATATTTATTGCAGTTTTATTTGGTATATTCCATACTTTTGACGCGCACTGTATAATTGAAATTTATAGTAGTATTTGAAACCCCATTCCAAAGTTATAGTTACAAAAAAAAAGGAAAAAGTAGCAACATACATTATTTATTAATATAAGTATAGTATGATTTTTTTAACAAACCTTGAGATAAACATACTAAATAGAATTAGTATAAAAAATACTGAATTTTTCTAGTAACATTGTTTATATGATAAATTTACTTTCTTAGAAAGTTGTGCAAATAGAAAAACTGTCTCATTTCAACAAGGTGCAGTGATACTTTGGCTGCTACTATGACATATACATAAATGGAAATGATTTAAATACTGAATTGTGAACATTGTGGTTTTACAAAATAAAATATTATTACTATCTGTGGTATGCCATTTTTGAAAGTAATACTATTTTCTTGTAAATATGGAAATATTAGTTGTTGTGTTTGATGCAGGTATTTAAAACCATCCTTTAATATATTTTGATTCCCCTTTAAAAAAAACTTATGATATTTTTCATAAAGTGATACAGGGAGTTTCGAAATTCGCGCCCACGGACTGTGGGATGGTGTTATGCGACAAAAACTAAACAAAAAGCTCCTCTACCATTTTTCCATCAGACCACTATTTTTCGAGCTACCGCGGTTTTAAAAACCTGAAAATCGCAGAAAAAGTGTTGAATCTCAACTTATGAGTGTTTAATCAATTGGTTAAACTTAATAATAACGAATTTTTAAAAACAAAAGAATGTTCAAACTATAGTTACGACGAGTACGTAATTACAACATTTGGTCAAGATGACCGCCGTCTGCTACTAAACAAGCTTCAGCACGTCGATGTACTGCTCGAACAGAGTTGCATACCATCTCCGGTGTTATTTCTCGCGCTGCCTGAAACACGCGGTCTTGAAGCTCATTGAGATTGGCCACTGGTGTTTTGTAGACCAACGATTTTAGGTAACTCCATAAAAAGAAGTCGCATGACGTGAGATCGGGCGAACGAGGCCAAGCAATTGGACCGCCTCTGCCAATCCAGTGGTCAGGAAAATAATGGCCGAGGTAGTCACGTACAATTAACGCGAAATGAGCGCCCGCTCCATCGTGCAAAACCACGTGTTTCAGGTAGCGCGAGAAATAACACCGGAGATGGTACGCAACTCTGTTCGAGCAGTACAACGACGTGCTGAAGCTTGTTTAGTAGCAGAAGGTGGACATTTTGAACAAATGTTGTAATTACGTACTCGTCATAACTATAGTTTGAACCTTCTTTTGTTTTTAAAAATTTGTTATTATTAAGTTTAACCAATTGATTAAACACTCATAAGTTGAGATTCAACACTTTTTTCTGCGATTTTCAGGTTTTTAAAACCGCGGTAGCTCGAAAAATAGTGGTCTGATGGAAAAATGGTAGAGGAACTTTTTGTATAGTTTTTGTTGCATAACACCATCCCACAGTCCGTGGGCGCGAATTTCGAAACACCCTGTATGCATTCAGTATGATATTTGCTTCTAAATAACCGTAACAAATGAAAATATTAAAACGCTACCATATTAAGAATTTAATAACCTTTCCAAATATCCAAAAATGTACAGGGTGTTCCGGTTAAAAAAGTAATCTTCAAATTGCTGCTCTTTTGTCTTTCAAGTAACCAGATATTCTGCTGTAAACGGTTGGAAAGAGCGCATAAAGTTATTTAATACTAGTTTTTGAATTTTTTTATTAGTTAGATTTTGACGGAATTAATAAGTGCGTAATGAAAATGTTTGGTGTGGTGGTAGCTCAGTTGGTAGAGCGCTCGCTTTCGGAGTCAACCGTCAATGCTGCCTTGAGTTCAAAACCTAAGCATTACTATTCAGATCTATAAAAATCTTGTCTGCAACCCACCATGTAGGATTTCCCAATCTGGCTTGCAACCGTGGGATTTTAATGCTAAAAACCTTCTCTGGAATTTCTGTCGTTCGGATTCGACGTTAAACTGTAGGTCCCCCGTGTTTCTACCTTAACGCTGAGGAGAAACACGTGGCAGAGAAGAGGCCGATGCCCAGCAGTGGGACAAAAAGACTGAGACCATGATAATAAAATACGTTCATTTATGATAACAATTCGCTTCTTGTTCCGTAAATTTTAACGAAACACAGTAGGAGAGTTAAAGATATTTTAAATTATATCTAAAACGACCTAAATAAATTTTAAACTTAATTTAAAATGTCCTGCTGCCACCTATATGTTGTGTGCCAAAGAATAGTTTGGCTTTGTAAAACTGATGCAAAGCATAAAGCGTCCTCTGTTACCCCTTAGCATATATAATTTTAGAGCAATCCAGCACACAATTAAATATATTGTATTTGTAGTTCTTAAATTGAGGCTTAAAATATATATGCCAAAAGGTGTCCTAAATTATTTTATGTGTATTTAATTTATATTACACACCTAAATATCCATTTTAAACAGATGTGCTCCCAGATCTCATGAATTGTTTTTACGGTGCGTAAAAGTGTGTTAACAGTAATTATGACATCGGTGGGCGAAACATTTTTAAATATTTATGTATATCGATGGTGATAGTAATGCTTAGTTTCGAACCCAAGCCAGAATCGATATTTTACTCAGAAAGCGAGCGCTCTTCCAACTGAGCTACCACCACACATCCAAAAACTGATCATACTTCAGATTAAAATAATTATATCCCTCAAACACTTTTAGTCATGTTGATTTACATTACATGAAAAGCATTCCATGCCAATCTCTTTTAAGTAGAAAACTACTACAGTTCATATTTTTTTGTCCAGTCATGTAACATTTTCATATGTATGGATAATATTTCAGGAAATTATATAAATTTGCTTTCCGTTACAGGGTTGCTTCAAACTTAGCACGGTCATTAAGCAGCAGAAGTGATCCAATAGAAACAGAGATGCTTTTGTTTGAAAGGCGGCTGTCCACGTCACAAACACCTTTTAGCTCGATGCATATGGATGTATGACCCTAAGAGAGCTTTCAGTAGCTAGAATTATGTATTTAATGCATGTAGTCAATTTAGTGAATGAAACCTTAGTTTGTAAGACGCTTATATGCAAATGTTTTTGTCCCTAATGATGATAGTATAAGCAACTTGTACAAACACACAGTCCTTTTGGTCTTTCAAATAATGTTAAAAATTAGTAACATTTAATTAAGCACAGTATTATTTTTTTATGAAAGTTAGCTTTAAGCATGGGAGAACAGGAGCATTGCCTTAAGGAAAGCCTTGCTTAGTACTTAATTTTAAAATTTATACTTACTCGTTTTTTGTTAAATTAACAAATAACTTTTATTTGAGAGGTTATAGCAATATTGTTATTATTGTTAGGTATTGTACGTATATATTAATGTTATTTCCATTTAATATTTACAACTATTTTTAGGTATTACTAAATGCCAAATTATTATTTAAATTATTCAATAATTGTGATCAATATTAGCAATATTATATGCAGCAAGTTGTAAACAAAACAAATTGCTCCATTATTATGCTCATTTCTTAACATACCAATAACTCATCAATATTTTAATGTAACAACACTTATTTATGTACATGTAAAAAAGCTTATTTATGTACATGTAAACTCAAACATCGATTAGGAAATCCACTAGTATAAGGATAATTTATGCTTTCACCCTTTCACCTTATCATTCTATTATTAATGTGTTATCTTAAGCTACCAGTAGATCAAACTATGTTGGTTAAACAAATTTTTCAATCAGACAGGTGATTTAGAGATAACATTATGATTTTTAATGTATTGCTATTTATCTGCTGATTAGCAGTAAGCATTAATTTTATATATTACTGACGAATTTTAAAAATACTTGATAAAAATAAGTGAACTTTAAAGCACACTCTATGATTAATGGCAATAACAAAAATCAGTAGCTGCTACTTTTGTACATTTATTGTTGAAACCTGTACGTATTCGAATATAAGTGCAAAATAAACTTTGAAGTAATTCTAATTTTGTAATTAAATACAATGACTGTAACATACACTAGTGAAGTTACAACAAGCCGGGGAATAGGATGTTTTTTAAAACTGTTGTTAAGGTAAGATAAATTCAATAGGTAATGTTAATTACATATGCAATGTAGATTATGTAAATATTGCATGGAACAAAGATTTTATTTTACAACCATTACTAATTATCAGAAAGTTTATTGCACATTTTATAATTAATTAAAATATTAATTGGAGTTTTAATAACATTGAAAAAATCCTGTGAAAATTCATCGAGACCTCTAAATTACACTTTCTTAAAAACACTAGTTTTGTTATTTAGTATTAAAAAAGATGAGACAATTTCAACTGTGTTAATCAAATAAGAACTTAAAGAAGGAGAACAGTATAAATTTTTACATTTGAAGTAACAAAGAAACCTTTGATTACAAAAAGTCATTACATAGTGAGTCATGACAATCCAGATAACTTTAGTAGAACATAAGGTAACCTACATCTTGTTCCTTCAAAACAAGAGAAATCAGAACAAGATAAAAGCACAAAAAAAAAACAAAGGCAAAGTAGGTTTTACCTACTTAAATATCAGTGTAAATGGGTGTTAATCAGTACTGATATTAATTTTTAAACTGCAAAATAACATTTGTTCTGATCAAATGTAGCTTTATTCAGTTTCTAACACATTTACAACAATAAATTTTAACAGAAAACATTTATTAATTTAGAATGTTGTAAGTTTCACATAATAAGACATAAGATAATATTTTACAACTTAATACATTTTTATTGATCTCTCAAGACCGAAACTGGTAAACCAATACTTTGAAAATAACTCAATCTTTTTGTACTGCCTGGATTTACGTAAATTATTTGCAAATATAATTCCTTTCAATATGGTTGTTTATTAAACGTAATATAAATATAATATAATACCCCAATCAACCGTAGGTCCCACTTGAATTCACGTTAATATACAAATGTTTTATTTCATGTATTTATCATGGAGAGTTGTGTCCAAATTAAAATAGTGAATTTCAATTTATTTGATGGTAAATTTCAAAAAATATATTATTAATTTTATTAAACATCAACCAGGGCAATAAACGAAATACCAGATACAAAATATGTGATTATTAACCTAAGTAACATTTAAAGAAAACTGCAAAGATTTATTCAAATTAGTTTTCAATGAAATATTTTTTTTAAATTATTGTCATTGAGCCTTTCAAATTTATTTTCCTAAACTAGTTGCTCAACATGGTTCTCCATTTATGGAAAAAATGTCATTTTAGGTATAACTAAAATAAATATGTATGAAAATTGAAAAAACATAAATAAATAAATGCAGTTGCAAAAAATATTTTTTAAGATATGGGTAGACCTAAAAATAAATAAAGAATAGACAAATATAAAATATGAAAGTTCTAATAAAACGAAGTATCAGAAAAACAGATCGAATCAAATACATATACAAGATGTTTCATGAGTATTCAGACCTGTCTTGCGCAACTCAGAACTACCTTCTTCCTGCCACTTCACTGATATCATCAAACTACCTTTTTGGCGGTCTACCGATACTTCTCTTAGTGATTCTCGGTTTCCATAGTATTATTCAAGTGGTCCATCTATTTGACTCTTGCCTGGCTACATGACCCACCCACCTCCATTTTAATTTGAATATTCTTGATATTATGTTTGTGCCTTTGTTTTTCGTCGGATCTCCTCGTTCATACTTTGCCTCTAAGACTAATACCTAGCATGGCCCGCTCCATTGCTCTTTGAGTAGTTCTTAAGCGATTTGCACTTTTTTGGGTTAGGTCACAGTTTCTAGTTCATATGTCATCACGGGTAGAACACGTGCACCATAAACTTTCCTTTTTAAATTTCTTGGAATATCTGTATTTCGCAGGACGCGTTTAAGATTTCCAAAAAAATATTTGCGTTGATTGTTCATGAATTGCGTTTACCGAATTATAGAAATTAAAAATTTATGATGTGTATTATTATTATTATTATTGGATGTTAGGGCTATGGCCTTTATATGCCTTCCGTCACTTCACCCTTAGTGGTTCTTTTGTAACTTATGAACCCTTTCTTTGTTAGAGAAGTTGTAGGCTGTTGATGAACCTTATAATGTCTCTGGACTTCCAGTCCCTCATTTCGTTAGGTGTCATGGTTGCCTCCTTTCCGAACATTTCATGTCTGCGTCGACAGGCAGCATTGCATTCGCATAGAATGTGTTCTGCCATTTCTGCTACCTCATTACATAAGCGGCAGATTTGGTCCTCAGCTTTACTTCTTCTTCTTCCGTCTTCTAATTAGGCTTTCGCCTGTTCCATCTTCGGTTTCTTGCCTGTTTATGTCCCGTTCAGGTTATCGCTCCACCTCTTCCGTGGCCGACCTTGATTTCTGTGACCTCTTGGTGATTTGTCTCTGGCTATCTTCACTACTCGTTCGTTGGTCATCCTATTAATGTGCTCGTTCCATTCCCTTTTCCTATTTAGCACCCACTCGTTAATGTTTTCTATATTGCAGGTCTGCCTAATGTTCTCGCTTCTTTGTCTATCTAACAGAGTTTTGCCGGCGATTTTACGAGCAACTTTCATTTCAGCCGATTCCATAAGTTGTTTCGTTCTTGCGGTGTCGGGCCTAGTTTCCGCGGTGTACTCATTATTGGTCTTATTGTTGCCTTATAAATTCTGGACTTGACTTCTATACCGATGTGTTTCTTCCTCCAGATTGTATCGTTTAGACATCCTGCTATTCGGCTTGCTTTAATTGTTTGCCGTCTCACTTCAGCTGCTACATCTCCGCTGCTAGATATTTCAATTCCCAGATATGTGAACTTCATTTCTTGCTGTAAAATTTCATCGTCAATAGCAAGTTTGCATCTAAGTAGTTCGCGCGATGTTGTCATACACTTTGTTTTTTGTGCGAAATATTCATGTTGTATTTTTTCGCTGATATGTTAAACTGATGCAATTGTCTCTGAAGAGCATCTTCGGATTCTGCGACTAGCACGGCATCATCGGCGTAGCACAGTATTTTGATTTGCAGGTTTCCCATTTTATTTCCTTCTCCATTGCGTACTTTTCTTATAATTTCGTCCATAACGATGTTAAAAAGTAAAGGGCTTATAGAGTCCCCTTGCCTAATGCCACAGATTAATCTATGCTAATGCCTTGTCCCACCGGGATTGGTTCTGAGAGTTTGCCTTGGATTTTAGCTTGGATTTTATTTCTTGTGTATATGTTTGCTATGGTTTTAATGAGACTCATAGGAATTCGTCTATTGTACAGCAGGAATATAATATCTTTAAGTCGTACTCGGTCGAATGCTTTTTGCAGATCAATAAAGCATAGGAACGCTGATTTGTTGTATTCCAGCGATTTCTCTACAATTTGTCTTAACACGAACACTGCGTCTGTACAAGATCTTCCCGTTCGAAAACCTTGTTGTTCGTCGGATAGGGATATTATTGAATTGATCTTGTTACATATAATTTTTGTGATTAATTTTAACATTGTATCACGGAGATTAACTCCTCGGTAGTTGTTTGTCCTTTTTGGCCCCTTTCTTAAACAGTAGTATGGTAGTGCTTGTTCTCCAACATTCAGGTATTCTATGATGGGTTATGATTTTTTGAATTAATTTACCAATCTTAAAAAGATGGTATTTTAATGTCGTGTGGCCTGTTAATAGATTAATAGTGATGGTTTTCAATTCCATCTTGCTGAGGGATAAAGCAAGTTTTGCTTTATTTTGCGAAACAGTGATGAACTGTTTTGCCTGACGTTATCCTGGAATATTTTGCCAGTATGAGGATTTCTGTTGTTCCTCCCATAGTTTGACCGCCTGTTTTATGTGGCTTTTCTGTATTCCACAGCAAGGCTCAGGTCCAGTGAATGGCGTCGATGCTCCGCGTTTTGCGAGTTCGTCGGCCCACCACAAGGTAACGTGGTTTCTGTTTGCCAGTTGTTTGAGGGTGTTCAGGCACTCCGAGACTAGTTTCGACTCACAAATGGGGGCTTTTAAAGCCTTTATTGCTGCTTGGCTGTCTGAGAAGATGTCAATTGTTGCACCTTTATATCCCTTCCTTAGGTTTATCTTTGTGCAAAGGTTTATGGCATAAACCTCAGCCTGGAAGATGGTAGTTACGGCACCGAGGGATTCGGAAATGCGGCAACCGGGTCCGTAGACCCCGCTCCAGTTCCGCCTCCTTCCATCTTCGAACCATCCGTACACCACTGGAGGGATCTTTTCTTGAAGGAAGGTCCTCCCGAGGACCACACTTCCCAGTCTGTGATGGTCACTCTAAGAGGTTGGTCGAAGTTGTATTTTATTGGCATAAAATCCGATACGGTGTAGGCCGTTTGCTCTAGGTGACTGCGACTTAGAATACCTAAGTGGCCTATCAGGTCTCCTGATTTGAATTTATTTGTCCTTGCGAGCGTGAGTGCATGCAGCATTGCCTCCTTTTGCACCTGAAAGTGTAGGGGCGTTAGTCTAACATGGTCTCTATTGCTGCAGTTGGACAGGTGCTCATTGCACCTGTTATACTCAAACATGCGAGACGTTGTATCTTCTCTAGCTGTAACTGAGTGGTGGTCTGTTTTGTTTTTAGCCACCACATGACTGCTGCGTAGGTGACCATGGGTCTTATTATAGGCACATATGACCAATAGATCATTGCTAGGTTTGGCCCCCCAGTTTCTTCCTACCAGCCTACGGCATACTAGGGATGCTAGAATTGCCTTCTTCCGCAGTTTATCAATGTGTGAGTTCCACGTCAACTTCTGGCCTAGTGTAACTCCTAAATATTTGAAATCATTACTGAAGTCAATAACCGCCCCTTCTAGCATGGGAGCTTTTAGGTTCAGCTTCCTACGTCTAGTGAAGGGGACGATTACCGTTTTCATTGGGATTATGCTTAAGCCTTGATCTCGACACCAACTCTGGATGGTATCTAGAGCTTTATGCATGTGTTGTGACACTACTGAGTCAAATTTTCCACGGACCACTACTACCACGTCGTAGGCGTACCCCTGTATTTCGAAGCTGTCTTGTGTTAGCATATTGTGTATTAGATACAACTATTATCTTTATAAAACATGCATAATTTCGTGAATTTAAATTTTGTTCGTAATAGTAGGTGAGATTACATGTATGCTTGGACGAGAAATTTTATTTGGTTTAAGCCAGATGTCTTTGAGGAATTCTAGTGAAGTAACTCCATATGATCGAAAAACCTGATAAATTAGTATTTGGTAAAAAAAAAACAATTGCTATCTTTATTAGTGCTATCGTTTTTGTAAAACAATCAATAAACGGTGTATATTACAAAATTACTGAAATCCATTTTTGATTTTCACTACTTATCAGAAACAATTTAAAATATCTTTTGAAACAAGTTAAATTCGAATATTGTTTTTAGCTCCAACAATTTACTTTTTGAAATCTCAGAATTATAATTAAATCAAGACAAAAGGTAATTAAAAACTCTCAACAACCGTACCTACCGTGAGGTTTATGTTCAGATTTTATGTTTTGTTACAATACTAAATTTTGTAGTTGGGAAAAACGAATTTGTCTAAATCAGAAAAGAACGAAACGATATTAGGAATATTCATCACTGTACAATCTATTTTTCTTTTTATTCTTGTCACTGCCAGACCAGGAAGGTTCCAATGACCGTTCGAAAAATGTATCCATCTTTAACAAAACGAGTATACTTAGCTTGTATTTAACGTTAAATATTTGTTATCGATTTATTGCACTCAACACAGTCAGCAGTACAGCACACAATTTTGAAATGATGACTTATCAAGCAAGATGGTTGTTCCAAATTATTCCAGCGCCATTTAGCACCCTCCCAAATATGGTGGAAATATCCGGAAACGCGGAGAACAAATAAATAAATTGCGTTACTTGGTAATAGATGGCGTCAGTTGGCCGTTTAGTCGCTGATTCCAAATGAAGTTGAGTATTACAAGAGAGGGGTCGGGAGAAAAATTTTACCCAAAAGGGGTCGCGCTATAAAAAAGTTTGGGAACCACTGCTCTACACTGTACATGATCCCATTCGCATATCCGTTATAGACGTACATTACATTCCAGTCCCATTCTCATAAACTTACCATTTATTATACAATAAAATTTTCGTTTGATTTTAAACAGATGGAGAGGAAGTATCTATAAGTTAATATGGCCGGACATATTACTTTTCATGATATTCTATTATATTATCAACATGACATATCGTTTTGCATTAAATGACACAGACAAAGTGTGAGTTAATCTATTTAAATACAGACCTGTTTATGTTGATCTTTAATTACTGATTCGCTGTGCAGTATTTTCGAAAAAATTGTACGATATTGTGAAAAATATGGTAACTTAATACCGCTAAGTTTCGTTCTGGGATTTTATGTTAATCTTGTGATGACACGCTGGTGGAGCCAGTATAATGCTATTCCATATCCTGATGATATAGCACTTTTAATAAGTGCAAATATACAGGGGGATGTAAGGTTTTACAAATTATTAATTTGAACTTTTACAAGAAACGTAATTGCAGGATGAACATGCAAGGGTAGTCAGAAGAACGTTGATGCGTTATGTGTGTCTTTGTTTTGCCATGACATTATCACTTATATCTCCTAAAGTTAAAAAGCGATTTCCAACTCTGGAGCACTTTGTGGAAGCTGGCTTGATGCAAACAGATGAACTGAAAATCATGGAAGATTTGAACAGTGAATATCCAAGTTATTCCAAATACTGGTTAGTTTTGTTTTATAGTTTTTCAATGTGTGGTTTATATTATTGTGATAGGTTACCACTGGTATGGGCATCAAATATTGTAACCAGAGCCCGTCATGAAGGTATGATTCGAGATGACGCTTCTGTTAATAACATTTTAAGTCAAATAAACAAGTTTAAAAATAAATGTGGAACTTTACTAGATTACGACTGGATTAGTGTGCCACTTGTCTACACACAGGTAAATTCTGTAATTAAATCTGTACCTCAGGAGTCAACAGTGGTAATTCCATTTTACTCAACTTTACAGGAGAGAGGTAAGAATAAAAAATATCTACCTTTTGAATGGCAATGTTGATATCAATAAACTGATATTATACCAAGCTATTTTTAAGAAAAATCTCATGCAGAATACGATCGAGGCATTTGGCACACCCAAAAATACACAAACGCATATTTAATGCGGTTTGCGCCAAAATTGGAGTTGCGACTGTTAACTTCCGAGGTACAGAAATACTTTTACTAAAGTTCCACAATAATAACCCAATATGCAATAAAAAAACAAAAAAACTAGTTAAACCTAGTTTCTGAATTATTTTAGGTAGTGACACTAGCAGTCTATACATATTTTATGACTGCATTACTCGGAAGACAATGGACTGAAGCTCATAATGAAGAAGATTCCGATTTATATTTTCCAGCTTTAACAATTCTAGAGTATTTTTTCTACATGGGTTGGCTAAAAGTGGCAGAAACCCTTATTAACCCATTTGGAGATGATGACGATGATTTTGAAGTAGTTTGGATGATTGATCGACACGTTCAAGTATAGTTTTCAAAAATATTCATTACCACTTATCTATACATTAATTCCATATCCCTTCCACCTGTCTCAACTTGTTTGATCCCCAAATCTCATGGTAATTGAAACGGGACGTGCAACCGTCCATCACATACGGCGCAAATTCATGTGTGTTTGTATATATTAAATCAGTACAGTTTTAGTTCAAGGAGGCTCAAGTCCTGTACCAATATACGTACGTACAAAAATACCTAAAAAATGGCGATTTAAAATTCCTATAAAAACAGATAAATCTCGTATAACACGGTAGATTTCTATCATCAACAGCCTTTCCGTAACACTGCTGGGCATCGGCCTCTTCTCTGCCACGTGTTTCTCCTCAGCGCTAAGGTAGAAACACGGGGGACCTACAGTTTAACGTCGAATCCGAACAACAGAAGTTCCAGAGAAGTTTTTTAGCATTAAGATCCCACGGTTGCAAGCCGAATTGGGATATCTATACAATCCGTATTATACAGGACTGAGAACTATTATAGACAGTGCTGATATTCAAATTCTTTAACAACCGGTTCGCTTATCCAAGGACGAATCCAACACTTCATTAAAAAAAGGGGGGGGGACTGGGGAGGTATAATACCGACAACAAGATACTTTTCCGAGGATAAAATTTCTTTATTCAAACCATGTGGGCTAACAACTGTAGTTTTCCATTCTGTTGAAATACGAAGATGTTGTTGGTTTCTACATTGGAAGTTGTTAACTTCAAACAAATCCTACAACCAATAGTTTTTTAATGATCTATGTATATTTATTTTGAAATTGGATTGAATTCAAGTTGTTTTTCGGGCCATATTTATAAACATAAACAATTTATAGTAGTTTCGGGTATTAAATTATCTTGCGAAGCATTCAAAAGTAGAACTTCTGACGGCAATAAAACGGTTACCTTATCAAGTTCTGGTAATTGGTGTTCTTCTACAGGGCTTTCATATTTCTTTTCTTCGGCTTTTTCGTCACTAGTTTGGGTTTTTATTTGTTTAGCTTTATTAGAGTAACTTTAATATCAATTTGTCGTCGTTTCATTGTTTTTAGGCCACTATATTAGTAAAAATAATATCCGCAGTTACCACGAACATTCAGCATGTGCTAGGACTTCACTTCTACATCCTCACCGGTGTCAAACCGAACCATTTCTTAGAACCAATGGAAATTCAAATTCCCAACTTACAGTTCATTTTTGTATGAACAAACTATTAATTAGCGGAGTCCGAAATTATGCCAGCCCAGATCAAACAAATAAGTGACGTTGCCATGATTAGCTAAATCTACCATTGGCCGGCTGCCCATCAGAGCGTTTTGTAGTATTTTGATAACGGCATCGAATTAGACTTTAAGTTTAAAAATGGTCTTAGTAAATAATATTCGGCGGGACTTTATCTTGTTTTGACTACTGCAGAAATTTCTTGCAGGGAGATAATGAAATATCATTTGTAAATAATGAAGTATATCCGGCTAAATCTTTTAAATAGTCATTATCGCCGATATGCGGTTTGTACAACAAAAGGCAGATTACATCATGATTGACAGGTGCTTGGTATCTTCCAAGCAATTTTAAGCAGAAGTTTTGCAACGCCGGTGTCCATAAGAATCTGTACTACACCCTCTCCGTGAGACGCTCTAGAGTACATAACCTAATAAAAATGTACCATCTTATTTTTATAACTACATATATACAATTCGATTATTAACAATACCAATAAGTGAACATACTACTTCCATACTGTAAAAAAATGGAAAATTTCCAATAATAATGTTTTGCATAACGGCCTTGTACTCAACAGTCGGTAATCAGAAAAAGCTATAAACGTAATATTCGTGTTTTCTCCGCATAAGTACTATCTAAAAGATAGGTATCGTGTTATGCCAAGTTTGTAGCAATTTTATAACCACTTGTTAAAGTGAAAATCGTATTGGAGAAGTATAAATAAATATTATAAGGCACAAAAACCGTAAATTCGATGTAAGTTTTAATAAAAGTACAGAACTTTTGTATCCTTTGTATCAATATACATACTATACCCAGGAAATTGAAAGTAAAATATCAAGCAACTATTGGCTTCATCGTGATGCTGTTAATTATTATTATACAATATGAAATATACAATGGGTAAACATTCGTACTGTAGAGTGTAGACTGTAGTATTTGATGACGCAATGTTTCTGTTCGGACTGGGGAATATGTAAATAAATCTGTAACTAATAGCGCTTCCTTGCGGTCTCGGTTCCCAGAATCAATAACAAAGACATTTTCAATGAGGTTTATTCTCTTTGACAGTCTGTTGCAACTACTGATATGATATTTTTCCGACTTTGTAAAGAACATAATTATCTTCTACTTTAGATAGTTTAAATTTAATAGTGTTCCTACTGACGATGGCAACTTAATTGCTGAAACATGGCTTACGTATTGTAGTAGTAAAGGGTTCTTGAAGTGTTTATATTCATAGGTTATGTCAGTAGGAAACTAATACGCCACTAAATAGTAAATATTGGCAAAAAGTAGTGTAGTTAAATTTATTATTTTCAATACTGCACCAATTTAATGGGCAGTAGATATAGAAACAGTCAATGTTAGTCTGTCGGCAAAGTTACTTTTAAAAAATAGTTAACTACACTAATAACTACTTAGTAAAATTAGTAACTAACTACACTTATAGGGCATCTCGAGGGGCATCTTAAGCTACCATTAAAGTAGCTATTTGAGCTAAGTTTCTCATAAATTTAAATGGGCCCAATCATATCTATAAAGTATTTTTTAGTATTGCTACTATTGCCGCCAGCGTTGTCAGCGACCATTTTTGTTTCCAAACCCTTCCCTTTTTGTTGAAATATTGGTAGCGTATTACTTTTTCGGCATTTTTGTTACAAAATTAATAATTGCAGAAAAATATTCGTCTGTGTGACTAATTGGCAGATTTTTTGATTGTGTGGGCTTCTACTGCTTTCTAAGTTAGTGCATGGACTTTGTACCTACATGCGAATTTTATTGTTTCATACAATAATAGCGAGGAGCAAATAAATTAAACTTTGAAATTTGTTATCCAAAGAAACGCCTCTCCCCCCAATAAAGGCGTCTTGCGATATTCTATTCCAATTGTACGGTATGTAGAGCAAGATTTACTAAATTTTAAACCGCTAGATAATGTGTTTCAATATGCATTAAAATTTAAAATAACAATAAAAAATAAAAAACCAACTCGACTAAAAAAAGCTGGATCTTTCAGATAGTTCACGCACAAGGTTATAAAGGAGTTATGAATATAAATGTCTATACGGGACCTGAAACACGCATTGGTACTGTAAAGTATACTGCCGCCAAGTCTGTATATGGCTGTTCTCCAAAAAACCTCATTCTATACCTCCACAATACTTATTATTTTAAGCTACCTAATAAAGCGTGGGGCGTAGCCCACGGGTATCGCTAGTTATATTTAACTATTTTATTCCTTAGGTCACCTATTTAATTGTTGATAAAATCCACCATGAACATCCAAAATTAATGAAAGATCAATACTGGACTACCATGGCCCCCCATAACCTTCCTTATACTTTAGCTTCGGAACAGTTTAGAGAAGAATATCCAGTACTCTCTACTGATGGTCTTATAATTGAAGGAAAAAATGCCGAAATATTACAACCTGAAAATGTAAGGAATACCAAAAAGCTGAAAAATTGTTATTTAGTGGCGTAGCTGAAAAATCACAGCCCAACTACAATTAAAATCAGATTATTTACTGAGAAATTAAGATCCATAATTTTTTTTTAGTTAACTTTACTAGTCTTCACAATATTAAAATACAGGAAATGCAATCTCAAATAACAGTAATATATCTTAAATGTTATGTAAGGGATAATTAATATGTTTAAGAAAATTTCTTTCAACATTTAACGGTTGTTGAGCATTTTTTTTAATTTAAATTCACATTTATATTCTATCTATTTTTGTTCTTTACTTATTTCCGAATAAATTAAGAACTAAACCATTTTCGGAGTATATTGGTGGGTGACCAAGGTTACTACACTTGGTCTGTTGGCGTGTCATTAAATTTACGATTATCATAACCTACAATTATCTTGCCTTCTAAAAGTACAGTTGCCGTCACATACCAAGAGATTCTAACTACTAAATTATTTTATAATAAATTTTGATACCTTATTACTATGACAATTTTCAGTGGCATACATGTTTTCACTAAAACATAATTAAGAAAAGAGCGAAAATTCTTACATTCACTAATTATAAATTAATTGAATGCACCTGTACGAATTTTAAAGTTTTATAAAGTAATTGTGAAAATCATGTACATAACCTAAATTAGATTTGTGTGATGTAGAACAGGATTGTCAGAGTAATAAGGTATCTAAATTACCCCTATTTAGTTGTTAGAAATTCTTGGCATATGAAAACAACTGTATATTGTAGTTCTTTTCGCGGTTTATTACTTTTGTAAAGCCTACTATTATAGACGTTAAAAGTACTTCAGGATTATTTTTTTCTTTTGGGAATGGGCTCTGGTGATAGCAGCCCCCCTTGTTTTGCAGGGGTTTCCACCATGCCACTGTTATCAATACATACTATAGTGCAAACATGTCTAGATAATAGATTAAGACAATAATTACTAATGAATTGTAATTGTTGTTCGACAGCCATCAAAAGAAAAAGTTGATGGAAAAGGAGGTCACCATTCAGGTATGTTTTGTGTGAATAATATCTAACAGCAAAATATAATTTTTTTGATTTTCAGAATCGTTAATAAGAAGACTTTTTAGAAAAACTTCAAATCGAACTAGAACAACTGCCGAATTAAATCGCGTTACTACTGATAATCCAATTGAAGTTAGTCATTTATTTCATTTTGAAATTAGCTTTACTGAAACACTAAAACACTTTATATTTCAGAGTAATGAAAAATTAGACACCTCAAAAAATGTAAATGAACCAGACGACAATGACTTTACAGAGTTTGACAAATTAAAAAAATTAAGACATTTGTTAATTAACCGCAAGCTTATAAAATATATGGAAGTTTTAAAAGACCAAACCAACATCAACAAGGCGAAATTGTTTGATGAAGAAAATTAACAAAGATATTATTGAGATTGTTTATTAGATATTAATAGTGAAATATTTTAGTTTTCATATGCTTTGTTTCACAATTGTTTACATGAATCATGCTGCAGAATGCAGAAATGTTGTTTACAAGGTATGAGAAACTGATTAAAATCTGTTTCACATTAAAGTTGTTTATAATTAAAACATTTATATTTGTATCATATTATCTGTTACACAAAATAGTTTTAAAATATATACAATTGATGCCAGGATGCTTTTGATTTGTTTATCCTCTTTACTATGATGAGGAAAGATATTCAACTTTCTTACCAGTTTTCTTAATAATCTCCAATACCTCATTGGCAGGAAGAGTAGACGTTACCTTAACAAGCTGGTCTGCCAAACTAATATCAATTTTATCAACTCCATTTCCTAACAAAATTCAATACTTCAATAAACAAAAGAAAAACACAAAAATCCTTCATTTAAATACCTTGCAATTTCCCTAAAACCCTCTGCACTGCCCCAGAACACCCATCACAGGTCATTTCTACTTTATATTCGTGTACTTTAATCTAAAATCAGGGCTTTTCAGTAACAATCCTTAAAGCGCCAGATAATATTGTGCAGACATACCTGTGCCATTTTTTTTTTGCGAGTTTCAAGATTGTGAAATATGCCTAATGTAATAAAGCTGCTCTTAGGTTACACAGATTACTGTTTATAGTACAAGTTTTTGTCGTTTATTTGAATCGGCAAATTGAAGCTGCAAAATTTACAAAACACTTCAAACAAAACGAGTGACGTTGACAATTAACCACAAAACGCGAAACGACACGATAGGAACGACTTGTTTATTACATATAAAATATCTACATCGAATTAGTAATATTACATCTAAAAATTCGTCACGTAGATATAATTTTATCGTTCGACAATCAATTAACAAATTTTATTCTACATTCACAAATATAAGAATATCTTCCCACAACATAAATACCACTTAGAAATTACTTTACAAATATTTATACCTTTCATCTCAACAACAAAGTAAGAAATTATGTTTATTTCAACAAATTGTGAACATTACTGAAGCTACAACTAACTAACGGTTTGAATCCTATAATTTTAAGATTTTAATCCATTTTGAAATCAGGCTATATAGTTGACACATTAACTTGGTATACAAATGGTCTTTGGTATTCACTGAAGAATAAGTTGGATTGAGCGAAATGAATCAACAGAATAGAAAAAATAAATAAGGTATGTGCATAACTTTTGTTCAGCTTGGTGTACCAACATAGATCACATGATTTTTTTAGAATGGTGAAAGTGGAAACATTGGCTGCACCGCCTGTGAGGTAATGTGTTTGGAATTTAGAGGAAAGTATATGAAATTGTACATATGTTTCTCAATGAATTGCTACCACAAACCCACTGCCAAGGACAGTTTAAAACAATGAATGCAACTCGTTTTTGTTTGTGAATAAACCAAGCTGAGAACAATATGTCACAGGCACATGCCAAATGTGTTGATTAGTCTACAGAATATAAAAGGTTTGAGGTTATTTTTCCGCTTTGTTTGTAGACGAAGCTGATGTGATACATACACTAGCCTAATAACTAGATCTAAGTTCATTCTGACAAACGTAATATTTTTGTAGTTGTAATTGAGTGAATTATATATATATTTGTAACAATTTAATCATTAGTGGTCTGTTTCACTTTAATTACCAAACTTACATATTTACTTCAATATATCAATGTTTTCTTAGTTACTTTAGTAACTTTGCTAATAGTTGGTAGTTGCATTTAAAAAGTAATAATAAATAAATCAGAAGCATTACGCAGTTGTAAAGTCGTCCAATTACTGATGAAATTTTAATATATCAAGTGATCCAAAAAAAGCTGATCCTCAGCGGGCTGTGGAATGAAAAGTCACGTCTTTACTAGACTAAAGGAATGTTTATAATGTCAGATAAATTAGTTATCTTTTTTTTTGATACGAATCTGAGATTGTTAAAATGATTTTTAATACATTTCAAAGAGCATTCATTATTGAATCTTACTTAGGGAACGGCTTTCAAGTTGACGGAGAATGGACCTATTCGATTCCTCCTTGTTTTGTGGAATTCCGAGAGAGGTATTCCAACGAAATTATTACATACCGAAAATTTTGTTTTGGTTAAGAATTTAATTAGCAATTTTCGAGAAACTGGATGTGTTGGAAGGAAAGAAGGGTCTGGAAGGCCAAAGAAGATAGTACCTGCTTTAATTGAAACTGTAAGACAACGAACTTGACGAGACTCCAAAAACACCAATTAGACATTTATGCCAGCAAGTTTATGATTTAAGTTACGGTACATGCCGCAGAATATTGAGACAAGCTTTGCATCTGCATACTTACCGATTTATTTTCGTTCAGGAGATTTTAGAACAGGATTATCCAAAAAGAGTTCAGTTTTGTCGTTGGCTTTTAAATAATCTCAATGATGAGCATTTAAATTTAACCTTTTTTACCGACGAAGCCTGGTTTTACCTTAATGGGTATGTTAATTCACAAAATCCGCGGATTTGGAGTTGCGAGAATCTATACGTTACAATTAAAGCTCCCCTTCATCCACAGAAAATAGGAGTTTGGGTTGGAATGAGTCGGCGTAGGTTAGTTGGGCCAATATTTTTGGAAGACACGCTAACTGCAGCAAGGTACAGGAACGTATTATTGCAACTTTTCTTAAATGAACTTCACGATGATGAGCTACGGGATGGTTTTCTGCAACAGGATGGCGCAACAGCTCATGCAGCTGCAGATACAATTAATTTTTTAAGCGAATACTTTGATGACCGAATCATTAATAGGAATACTGCAACACCCTGGCCCCCTCGCTCTTGTGATATTACTGTTTTGGACTTTTTTCTATGGCCCTATTTGAAAAACACCATTTTTAAAACTCCAGTTAATGATTTAAACGAGCTGAAACTTAGAATTGAAGAAAACTGTCAAGAAATTAACAACTCACCTCAATTATTACAAAATGTTTTTGAAGGTATGAGAAGACGAGTTCAGAAATGTTTGAAGGAAGAAGGCAGACATTTTCAACATTTGTTGTGATTATTACATTAGTTCAGGTTTATTCACTTCTTTTACTGCTGCTCAATAAAAGATTTCTGCTCCTAAAAATGACGTTTCATTATTATTTAATTCCAGCTAACACAACCTAACCTGAAATCGACGTTATAAACATTCCTTTAGTTTAGAAAAGACGTGACTTTTCATTCCACAGCCCGCTGGGGATCAGTTTTTTTTTTGGATCTCTTGATATATAATATTAAGGTGAAGCAAAATGCAAAACAATGCAAATGCATAAATAACTATGAATCATGTGAAAAATAAATTAACTTTAGCCAATGTCGCTTAAAGCAAAAAGTTAGCTTGATATTAATATATTTTCTGTTTTTATATTAAATATAGTATGAAGCAAAATTTAAAAATATCAGTTAGTTGATCAGTCATTCCAATGATGTAAAATTGTCATTGAACTGTTGTTAGGTTATACATTAGGGCTAATCAAAGTTACTAGAAAAGTAATGCAAATGCATAAATAAATGCGAATCATGTGAAAAATAAATTAACTTCAGCCAAATTTGTTGAAAGCAGGAATTTATCTTGGTATTATTAATATTTTTCTGCATTTTATATTACGTAAGCATTGTATGAAACAAAATTTAAAAATCAGTTAGTTTATCAGTCATTCCAATTACAAATAATCTTGAAATTGAAATGTATTTAGGGTATGTATTAGGAATAAAAATAACTACAAAAATAATGCTGAATCCAGTCTATATTATTTCGAATATAGAAGCTAGCTTCGATAAACTATATAATAATTATAAATTCTTAAAGCCGAAAAAACCAATACAATTCAAATTAGAAAATTACGAAATTCTAAATACTACTTTATATAGATACTGAAAAGGTAGAAATAAGTATGAATGCATTGCCAACACTTAGTTTTGTAATACATTGGAAAATGCAATTAATCTTATTTACATTAATTGTTGGACACATTAACTTATCCACACTGTGCAAATTGCAACACTGTAAAATATTGTTTAAAACGTTCAGTAAAAATAGAATTTAAAATTACAATTAGACATTATCGTAAATTAGTGAATAAGAGGGTAATCAAATTTTTATCAATAAAATGATTCCCGTATTAAAAGCTACCCTTTGAAATTTCTATGAATTATTAATTTGAATTAGAAAAAAATCGTGATTGGTAAAATAAAGGCGTGTAAATAAAAATGGCTCAGGAAGAAATAATCTCATAACTTGCATCGGTCATTTAAGAACATAATTCAAAGTCGTTTGGTTATTGATGTCTATTTCCAGATCTAGGTCCATTTCTATGCTGGCGTGGTGCGCGATTATTGTAATTATTATTATTATTATTATTTTGGTAATACGTTTGATTATTAGGTCGTGGCTGTCCTCGATGCTTTTGTGTTTCCTCAGGCTGGGGGGGCTGAGGGGGTGGCTGTTGTGGTGCAGGTTCTTCCACTCCGTTTCCAGGCGGTGGTACATTCGGATTACCTTGCTGCTGGTATGTCTGGAAGTTAGGCGGTAACGGAATTGGAGGAGGTGGTGCTTGTACATAACTAGTATTCGTGAAAGTCTGAGTCGGTAGTGTATCTGGAGTGTCTAATTCAGAATCCTATAGAGAGAATAATGATATAACTAAATATGAATGAAAATAATTTTACGAATTTTAAATAATCCTTTTTCGCTTTCTAATGTGTTATAGTCCAAGAGGCACTTTATATCGAAACTATGCAGGTTAAAAATATTTAGTAAATCACTAATAAAATTAACCATCCTGCTGTGGCACCATGAAAAAGGTATTTTTTGGGGATTGAACCAAAATCCATGAAGTATATCAATGACTTACATGTATTTAAAAAAATTAAATTTCATTTATGTAATTTTATGGATGAAAAGTGTAAGGAAATAAATTAAGATATGGTAGAAGGAAGAATGCAAAAAGCATATAAAATCAAAAAAACCTTGTAAATAAACAGAAAATGAAAAATCATACTATAAAAAATGAAAGTGGAAACATGCTGAAGCCAGATGAAGATATAACTAATACATGGAAACAATACATATAAAAGCTACAGAAAGGAGATGTTAACGATAAAGAAAAAAAGAGAGGTGACGAAATAATAGTATCAGAACAAGACTTGAAGGACCCCTGGAGTAAACAAATTACCAGCTCTGAAAATATTTAGAAACAAAAACTATTAAAGCTAACTTAAAACGTACCACGTGACTAGGGGTTGAGGTAACAACATATGACTTTTTTGTTTTTAAACCCAGTTTTCAAATTTTACACTAACATATAACCTCCAAATGCGCAAATTTAAGCACTATGAAATTTTTAAACAAATTAATAAAAAAGAACACTTAAAGTTGATTATTCTTTCATTTTCAAAGCAAACTTAAAAATAAATCTACTTTTTTTTACTAAACAAATGAATATTTCGGCCATTTTAAACTGAAATGTCATTGTGTGATAATATCAATGTATTGCACATTTTCAACTGATAAAATTATCACAAAAAACAGAGGTAATTCTATTTAAAAATAAAAAGTTGATACAAGTTCTGGCGAAACCGGAAGTAAAAACCAAGGTTTCAAAATGCTCAAAATTGTGGATTTAGAGGTTATATCTGAGTTTAAAAACTCATAATAGGTTAAAAAACAAAGAAGTTGCATGCCGTTACCTTATCTATTGGTTACCCGACATGGATGAATACAGAAAAAAATAGAAGAAAACTTAGCAGAAGACCAATTTGGATTTAGAAAAGGAGTGGGAACTAGAGAAGCCGCTCTATGACTAATAATAGAAAAAAAAATATGCAAGGACAAATCAAAATATATAGCCTTCACTGATACTGAGAAGGCCTTTGACAATATCCAATGAAGCAAAATGTCTCAAATACTAAAGAACACGGGAATAAAATATAAAGATAAACGACTAATATATAATCTGTATAAAAACCAAGTGGCAGTAATTAAGTGTGGACAAGATGAAAAAAGGAAAAAATTAGGAAGGGTTTATGTCAAGGCTGTGTACTATCTCCGCCACTATTTAATATACAGCGCTTCCCGAAAGTAACGGATAAATTCAATAAAATCGTTGAGAAAAATATTTTAAAAAAATGCTCACACACGTCGATTTTTATTTTTAAATTATCATTTAGAGATGTAATTTTCAACCCCCCACCCCTCAACCCTAAGCTGTCGCAACTCCAACTTTAAAATTTCAAATAGCAAAGTACCCCTTATAATACCTCATCTGATAGCTTTCTTTATGTTGAATACAATAAAAAAAAGTTTTTCAAAATCGGTTGATAAATAACGGAGATATTTACCAAAATGTATTCAAATGAAAGTGCCAATATTCGAGCAGGCGTTGATAAGGCTCTAGCAATGAGTGATAAAAACAATTGAAACTTGTTAATAATTGAATGTCAAACAAAATTTATTGACATTACTTAGTGGAGTGTGTGTTAATTCTCTAAAGATTAAAGATATACCAAAAATGAGACTTACTGAGGGTGAAAGAATCGAAGTTTTAATTTAAAACATTTTTTTTAAATTTTTATGTTGCATTTCTTAATTTCTCAAAACCCATCGCAATGTTTACAGGATGTACTGAGAACGATAAACTTCAATTGTTTTTACCACTCATTGCTAGAGCCGTATCAACGGCTGCTCGAATATTGGCACTTTCATTTGAATACATTTTGGTAAATATCAACCGATATTGAAAAACTTTTTTTTATTGTATTCAACATAAAGAAAGCTATCAGATGAGGTATCAGAAGGGGTACTTTGCTATTTGAATTTATAAAGTTGAAGTTGCTAGCGCTTACGGGATGAGGGGTGGGGGTTGAAAATTACATCTCTAAATGATAATTTAAAAATAAAAATCGACGTGTCCGAGTATTTTTATGAAATATTTTTCTCAACGATTTTATAGAATTTATCCGTTACTTTCGGGAAGCACTGTATATGTTACAGGCAACTTATAACCCAGGCATTTTATATAATCCCTAGTCATTTTATATATTGCCTAACTTGTTTAGGCAGTTTAGAAATGTTTCCTCAAATGTACTTTTCACACATTACCTAGGCATTATATACATTTCCTACTACGCTTCAGGCAGTTTTTAAAATATTTATATTCAGTTTAGTACTTATTGCATTACACAATTGCAGAATTGTTTCTCAATTTTGTATTGTAATCTACCTATCTACTTATGAGTGTGGTGATATTTTGATGAACGTAATATACGAGGGCTGTTTTCTTTCTGCTGAGCCTATCTGGCAGGCTGTGATATTTTGAAACAAATTTTGCTTGACATTTTAACGTAGATGTTTACAAGTTTAATTATAGCAAAAGTTGTTAAAACTACTTGAAGAGTTTTAAAATACGTAACTTTAACACTTTAACTGCCGTGTGCGACTTTTTGACGCACACGGCTGTAGCCTACTTCCGCCATGTGCGTCGAAATGTCACACGCATACTCCGGTCAATTGTAGCTTTGTGCATGAGAAACGCGCTCACCTTTCATAAGTTTGCATGTAGTTTTCGGTAGTCCTGGCGTGATATGACTGCTACATAAAATGGCCTATGTAAAAAGTGTTCTGGATATGATTCATAGATTTTTATTTCAGTATTACTACAGAAGAAAGTAACATATATTTAACTTAAGAGATATTATAATACTTATTGAATATGAAATACAAGCCATTATTTTGATATTTTATGAATGTGGTAGAAGCATTCTTTACACATATGCATCTTCTCAGGACAGCCAGCACAACAGTAGCGCACTGTTTTAGCCATTTTCATCGCGTAATTTCTGCCTTGTTCGGCGGCATATTTTGTGTAACAAGTCTTGCAGCGGCTTCAAACTACTTTATTATTTACCTTCACGACTTCCAATTTATGAGTGTTGCTTGTAGTTCTAGCAACGACGGCGGGAATATTTTGGGAAGAAAAATGAAGAAGCTGCGAACATAAATTTTCCCTAAATTTTATAATGGGTAGCTGTTTATTGTTGATTTTATTGTATAAACACAACGAATTTACAATTGTTGTCCCCAGTAAAACTTCCACCGCCACCTTCCTGTACCATTTCATCGCTTTTCGTACGGAAGACGAATATGACGCTCTTTGGTGAAACTTTTGGCTGCATTATAGTCGATTACAGCTGTTGGTTTTTCACAAGAACCTTCACGGTCGGCGATCTTTGTCATTTCTGTATCGTGCTTAGTAGTGAGCACTAGCACATCTCGCTTATCCTTCCATTTGAAGACTGTTATGCCATCATCACTTTCCAATCCTCGAATTCCGCCTCGACGGAGGACAGCTGAAGTTATAAATTTAGGGTTGCATTTACGATTACTTCGCAGTGTTCCTACAAGATGAGTTGACCTCGCAGCTAATTTCCTGGCTAGGCCCACACTTGTATACCAATTGTCAGTAAATAAGATTCGACCTGCATCCAAAAGTTTCTGCATGAGCCCCATAACAACACGATCTGCAACTGGCCCTTCTTCCTCGGTTTCTTCCTTTCCGCAATAAATTTTCATGTTATAGGTATACCCTCCTCCCACACATAATTTAAAAATTTTTATGCCAAATTTATGTCTCTTTCCCTTTACATATTGCTTGAATTTCAACCGTCCTCTAAAAGGAATCATAGTTTCATCAATACATACGTTTTCTTGAGGAACAAAACATTCTTGATACTTTGCTAATAAATAAGTAACAAGGCATTGCACTTTGTGCAGTCGATCCCCGGGAGGACAATCTTCGTTATTTGCGAAGTGCCACATCCTAAGCAACAACTCAAATCTGTTTCGAGGCATATATTTGGAAGCTGGACTGTTGTATAATTCAGAGCGACTCCAGTAGTGGGACAAAGACGGCTTTTTGTCCAAACCCATCCACAGCAGTATCCCAAGAAAAACATGCATTTCTTCTGCATTGGTGTCCGTCCAGTTGTTTATGCGAGAATATTTTGTAATTGATTGGTCGACAATTTTCTCAATAATCTGTTGTTCTGCGTACCGGTTTGTTTCCTGAACCATATGAGCTATAATTTCATCGTCCACAAACATTTTGAAAAAGTCAAGTTCTGATTTTTCCTCTAGTTCTTCTCTAACATTATTTGGAACATCCTGAACAGGAACAAAATTAAAAACTTTTTGATTCCGTCTAGTACATTTTCTCCACGGCACATTAGTGGCATCAATAAATTGTATTTTATCTGAAACGTCTTCACTATCTGAATCAGAAATGACGGCTGTTTTGTTTCCATCAGATTGTTGGCCTGTGACGTTCTCTGATGATGAGGATTGTTCATTTTCTGAACTCAAAATTCGTGAAGGTTCGATATTCGTAATTTTATTTCTCGAAACTGCAATTTTTATAAATACAAATGATCTGAATAAAAGCAAGCTGAGAAAATTTACCTGTTTTTAATTTTTTTGATGGGCCGCCACTAATGTCTTCTTCAGAGCTGCTTTCGGAACTAGGTTTATAGTTCATATCAACATCCGAATTGTCACAATCTGAGAATGGATCACCTTCGTCATCACTCATATCTATTTCAGCCAATGCTTCTTCTGCCCATTCCTCCAACTGCCTTTTCTGTTTCTCTTCTTTGATCCACGACATCTTTACACAACAAGAACTGCACACAAACTAAAATCTGACTGATTTTACAATTTTATGCAGCCGCAGGTTAGAACTTGCAAGAACTTGCAGTGTGCGACAAACTGACGCTCACGGCGGATGAGTTATCAATACAGGTAGTGCGCCACGTGTGCCAAAACGTCACACGGAACTAATTAGGTGTTTGATCAAGGTAATTTTTTTTTCTTGATCATAAGTACTTATTGATACCTAAATAAACTCATTGAAATAAAAAAAAGCTTTTGGCCCTGCACATTTTATACAAAAAATTTGCCGGCAGTTAAAGTGTTAAAGTAATCCTTTTCCCAAGAAATCATGGCATTGAATAAAGAGCATTATGGAGCTGTGATTTTTTACAATTTCACGTGTGGCATAAGCCGTAAAGAATGATTTGTGGAAATCAATTGAGTGTTTGGTGACAAGTCGTGTTCCTTAGCTACTGTAAGCGGTGGTATAATAAATTTCAACGTGATAGACTTTCCTTAAATGACAACTTTCGAGCTCCTAAACATTATTGAAGAGGATCGGCATGTTACTGCCAGGAGTATTCAAGCAACTTTAAAGATTGGTATGAAAGCAATTGATGATTTCTTTTTATTTCCACGTGTAAACAATAAGTTATGGGGCTTACGTTTTACATCGGCAGAAGAAGCGGTTGACGCAATAAAAAAATTAAATCAGTAACCTAACGCAGAAGATTGAAGAAAATGTTTTGAAGATTGGTTTTCATGGATGTGAAAATGCATCGCCTGTGGAGGGGAATACTTTGAAAAATTATAAATAAATGTGTTTTGTCAAGAAATTGTGTATTACTTTGCTAGGCTCAGCAGAAAGAGAACAGCCCTTGTTTTCGGTTTGCAACAAGCACATTTTTTTGTTTGTCATTAATAGTTGCCATAGACTGTAACAAAATCTATTTATCCTTTGGCATTTCATCCATAGATATTAAACTCTTTGGAAAAAGTCCAATTTGAGATCTACTTTAAGGACCTTTAATGATACTTTTAATATTCAACATAACCTTAAACCCTGGGCCAGCCCGTGCAAACCACCTCGAAGAATAACATTGTCTACAATCATCCAGCCATTATAGAGTATGTCTGAAAAAGTTCCTCTTCAAATGGGAAACTTTTTTATCATCAATTTCTCAAAAAAAAGAAAAACGTTTCTTCATAAAAACTTCTGCAACGCCCAAAAAAACAAAATTCGCTCATAAAAATTCAAAACTATCTGATATTATAAAGGGCAGACCAAAACATAATAATTTGGTTTAAGAATAAAGTACATACCTTTATTTCTGAGGATAACAGAAAATGATAGTTAGAAAAGTTATTCAGAATAAAAGTTATAGGTACATAATCATGAAATGACAGCCTTCTATGATCTTGTTTTTTTTTTTAATATTACTTTACAGAAATTGCATTAAGAGAAGCAACAGCTTTCACAATCAAGTCACCTATGAAAACGTAACAAAACAAAAACAAATGATTGTAGGTACGTTCTGGCAGTGAACGTCAAACATTAGTTTGAATTTCGAAATAAGTAAAAATACCAGTGAAATTGAGTATTGTAGATAAAATTGAATATACTTTAATTGTTGGGGAAAATTACAAACTCACGACCATTTGTTTTTTATGTTTAGTTGACTTTTGTTACCTTTTCCTAGGCCATTTGATTATTCAAGTACAACAAAGCTTTGCTGTATTGACGGGACTGCCACGGAATAGTTTAATAAGTGATTCTTCAACAAGTTCTTTGTTGCTTCTCATTTGTGTGAAATATTATTTTAAAAATGGATCACAAAAGGCTGTTATTTCATAATTATGTGTAAGTTTTTATTCTGAATAACTTTTCTAAGCAACATTTTCTGTTATCTTTAGAAATAAAGGTACTTTATTCTTAAGCTGAATTATTATGTTTTGGTCTGTCCTGTATACTGTTTTTTTCCCTCATTCATTCATACTACCGTTCCCCCCCAGAACCGCTTTCGCATTACTTTAGGGGGATGAGGGTGTCCCTTACACGCTAAACATTCAAGCAACATGCACCCTAAATTTAACTAAGCGAAATGCGGTCCCCCAGTCGGGATTCGAACACCCCAGCTGATCGGCCACATTTCGTGTGACCTCGAGTGGCAGCGCGTATTCGCACTACTCCACCGAGTAATCCTGTATACTGTTAGATAGTTTTCAATTTTTATGAGCACATTTTGTATTTTGGGCATTGCAGAAGTTTTATAAAGAATAATTTTTTTGAGAAAAACTTATAAAAAAGTTTCTCATATGTAAGAGAAAATTATTTGTTATGTTAATATATTTTTTGTTTCAAATAAACAGTTCTATAATAAATCAATAATCAGGGGAATTCTGTAGTAGTTAATCTTACTGCATTACACAATGGACAGCAAAGTTCTTATAAAATGGATGGCGTCTCCCAGACTATAAACTTCATTGCATATTTGTTGCAAACAAAAAAAAAAAAGAAGACAAGAAGAATGGAATGAGGATTTGTGCATATTCAGTTGAAATATTACCTGTAGAAAAAAGAAACTGCCAGTCCCTAATACTTCAGTAATAGGCCTAGGAGGTGGTTGTTGATAAAAAATCTGCTGCTCTGGCGGTAACTGCTCCAAGGGTGGTTCAACTTGAGGCAGTACAGGAGGCCTGGCAGGTTCAATGGCCACTGGTTCTACAGGAGGAAGAACTTCTTGTGGTGGCTGAAGAACTTCGGGTACAACAGCATTGCAGTTATGCTCAGGTTCGGCTACTTCCACAGTTTCTTCAAATTCAGTAACCTACAAAAAAATATTACTATCCACCATATTCTGAATTTTAAAATAATAATACACTAACCACGGCCTGATCCAAATACCCGCTTTCATGGATCTTGCCAATCACTTCTTTAATTTGACTGTAGGAACCACCAAAAACATCCTTCTGTTTACCATCAACAACGGCCAGTAAGTGCTCTGCAGCCGCTTGTACTTGATTGGCAAATGCAGTAGGATCACCAGGTTCATGTTTCGGTGTCACAACAGGGTAGAGATCATCTAGTAGCCTAAACATATCATTTTCATTTAACATCAACAAATGCAGTTCTTGAGGTGTATAAAGCAGCAGTTAATGAACGTCAAAAAAATATCTTATAAACCACACTCAGCAGGTTATAATTCCATTATTCATAAAGATATTGATAAGTTTCTTTTTTTGTTTCAATGGACATATAAGCTTAGAAAATGTTGTATATCAATACTCTACACTGTCTACTGTTTTTGCACGGTGGCATACAAAATTGACTTTTGGAATATGGGTGCACATTTATATATTTTCTTGTAATGTAGGCCAAGAAGAAAAATCACTAATAATTCATCCAGAACCATGTGCACCAAGTGCAAATCTGTTAGAAAACTTATATTTTAGGGAAACCATATCCACTGCCTAATTGGAAACTACTATGCAACAGTTTTACCGTGATGTGCCATTCATCTCATTGTTATTTAAGTTTGAAAAGTGAAAAAACAAAAAAGCAGAGTACATGTTATGTATTGAAATAAATTGTTAAAATAAGTATGGTATGCATGGTGTTAAAAAGCTTAAACATAAAAACAAGTGAAAAGAAATTAGACAATATTAAATGTACTGCTACCACCTGTCAAATTAGTGTTTTACATGGCTACATTGCTAAGGTGTTTTGTACTGTATTTACCAAATATTCTTCAAGTTGTTTCTATGTTTTAATGCCAATTTCCGAAATATAAAAATATAATAGGAGATCCATTTATCAAATCATTGTTATATGTCAGTGTGCAGAAGCTTTGACGTATGACTTTTTGTAGATTGCATATCCTTATATAAACCAAAAAAGAAATTTTCTAAAACTCTTATTTATAACAGTTATAGTTAAGAGATTCCCAAACACTTTGTTTACAGTCTGTTTTATAAAAAGGGCCCAAAGCTGTAACCTTTTATTTTTTGTTTTAATGCTAATATCTATTTATGTATTATTGAATGGAAGAAGCTTTTCTAGATTTCTGATTATAACAAGTTACTTTTATGTGTCACCATTTTGAATCTGAAATTTAGAAATACTTAAAACATAAGTGTACATTTTTGTAGGAACCTATGCAATAAATTCATTAGATTTATTCATTCTACGACGTTTATTAAGATAAAATAAATATAGCTTGTAAAATGTAATCTACCAGTTGTTTAATTGCAAGCAATTATGTTATTTTACATTCTTTTGATTCCACGACTCGCTGCTTCAACCTTTATTTCTTACATTTTTCTACAAACATTTATGATGCTTATGATGGCGGCACAACAACGATATTACTTATCATCAAATTGTGGAAAAGACTCTCCCATATGATAATATTAGGGTTTATTTGGGACAGTACAAAAAATAAAGTGGCCCTTCTTTGTAAAACACACTATATACAATTTTATAATATATCTACTACTTAATAAAATGTACACAAAAAAGAATATTATAAATATTGCATTGCATACACATCTAACACATGATCAAGTAAACGTGCACATTCTTTTTCAAATTATAAATAACTGGATATATTGAATAAACAAAATTTTAAATAACTTGAACTATAAATACAAATAGCCAAATTTATAAAAATACTCCAGCAGCTTATAACAGATAGTACAGTTGCGGTTACCGCAGAGCTAGTTTAACTTCTGTTCAATAAACGCATTTGTGCAAGCCTCGTAAAGGATAAAAAATACCTTTTCGATATACCACAATAAATTCTGTAGTAAATGAGCTGTTTATGTATCTTTTATATGTTTTGGTGGCAAGGCAAATCCTCATGCTATTAAATTTAATTAACATTTGTTTTTTGCCTTCAGTTAAATTCATGTTAATAAGTAAATATAATACTAGTAATAATTACACTGTATTCTGCATAAACACGATCATACTTTGAAATACTTATTAAGGAAATCTAGTAACCAAAAATATGTTAAAATTAGTAATAAGTTTATATTTATTTATGAAATATTTTATATTAAAAGCACTAAGCTCTAGCTAATTACATATAATACTACAACTGCTGTTGGAACTCAAACCTTTAATAAAAACAACACCAAATATGGCACTATTTAGTCTAATTTCAAAGCCAAGTATATCAATACTAATGTACTGACACGTTTTAATATGGCTAGTAACTATCTAATTTTTACAGATGCTCTGCTGTAGGTATTTGTGGAAATTCAAACTTGGCATGAATTTATGTAATATTTAAATTTATTCTCGAGTTATCAATTACCACAACAGAAGTAGTGGGATGTTACACCAATAATTATTTTGATCAATAATTACACAGAATGAACATGCTTTTGCTAAATCCAAGAATGATTTACACCATCTAGCAGACATTAAATCATAATTGTTAAAAACCATTTCAGATTCATGTCAATGTTTATTAAATCTACTAGCTTTGCCTGGTTTTGTAAGCATTGCCTATTTACTCTTATTAGATATCCAAGTTTCAAGACATTAGTTTTTTTTTTAATTTAATGTTTTACTATTGATAATATGTATAATAAAATAGCCCAATATATTTTGTATTAAATGAAGATTGATGGATGGGAAAATTGCATGCCTAAAATGGCAATTTACTGCACAGCCTACGTTTACACCCACATAAGCCTATCAGTTCAATAAAAAATCACAATAGAATAACTTACTTTAAATCAGCTTCAGTAAGAGACGCAGCACCATTTCGGCCAACAAGAAAATCTTCCCGTACTGCATCTTGTCCCATTTGGTTAAGAGCATCTTGCACTAGCAAGACTTCCCGAATCTAAAAGGCCACAAATAAATTTTTAAGATGCACAGCACAAAGTCAATTAGTACCTTGGCTAGTTCTGCTTGACTTTTGGCTGCAGCTTCCTTACGGGCTTGTTTCTTGGCATCTTTTTCCGATACGGTGGCAATGCCTAGGAACTGTTTGCAAAGATCACGAGCGAATTCAAGGGTTTGTACTACTTCTTCATATTTAGCTACAGCAGTCTTCTGGTCCTGGTTTAAGTCCTTTCCTGAACTTTGAAGTTCTCGGTACGATTCTAGTTTGGCCTGCAAAATTCGTTTCGCGTTAAGCAACAACAAATTATGGCCGACGTGTAAACGCCGCAAGTCGGAATATCTCAGGACATACCTTTCGCTTTTCCAGGTTCCTAATTTTGTGTTCTATTACGGTTATGGCCTGTCTCATGGGTGTAGATGCATTTCCAGAAGAGTCCGCTAAAGCAGTATCCGAATTAATTTGCTTGTCAATTTTGACATTAGCCGCTGAAGGCATTTTAGGTTTTACAGCACTAAATAAGACACTGCGATGTACGTTTTAAGTGTTTATGTATCGCGAACAGGAAAGTATTCGTCTCTGGAGAAATTAAAAGCACCAAATAAACGTTATAACTTTGCCGCAAACATGCAACTCTCCATCAAACGGCTGATTGCAGTAACTCCAACGGAAACGTCTTCGGCTTGATTTGCCAGCGGAAATGCATCAAATGACAGCTGTATGTAGAAGCGGGAATTTTTAAACTTAGGACCATTAAAAAATGATCTGGCGGTAGATAATTCCAAATTAATAATTCCATGTATTTATTTTAATGCCGAGTACAAAATTCTGCTTTAAATAAAAATTTATGTGTAATTAAAATAAAAATAGGTTAGAGTATAGACAGGGATAATATGTCTGTCTTTATTGAACAATATTTGTCCTCTACTATAGATCAAACGCAGTTAGGTTGGTATACAGTGCGGTCGTAAAATGTCCTCCCCCCCCCCCTAGTAACTACTTTTGAACGATTTGATATTTCTTCACAAAATTTTGTGTGCTTTAATGGGAGACTAAATACTACTTTTTAGTAGGTACATATTTAAATTTTATAACTTTCAAAAGGGCGGCTAGGCACCATTTTGAAATATTTTTTTTACAAGACCGTGGGGGTCGAGTGACGCCTCATTTGAAAGGTCTCTTTGAGTAGAGTATAATTCTATATTTTGGGAAAATTTTATAGATTCAAAAACAAATGACAGACTTCCAAAATATCTGTTACTGATATCAAATACTTTAATATATTAATACAGGACACTCATATAAGTTTAGCATGATGAAATGCGAGACATTGATAGTGGCGTCATCTAAGCAGTTCGGTGGGCAAGTTTCAGTAAATTTGGATAATAAATTTACAGATTACTGTTTTAAATTAATTTTAATAGTTAAAAACCTAACCCTACAAAATGTTATAAACTTATTAAACTTACAAAGTAAAGTAAAATATCATAATTATCAAATATTATTAATTAAATAAGGGTTTTGCTATAAGAAAGTAAATGGCATTTGCTTTAAATGTGCCACAAATGTTTTCGACAGCTGCCAAATACAAATCTTAGTGGCCCACCAAGCCGCACGGATCGCTGCAGTCAGTGTCACGAGTTTTTCGGCCAAGTTTCCTGTATTAATATATTAAAGTATTTGCTGATATTAAGCAAAACGCTAAAAAATGTAGAGGGCAAAACAACAGAAGTAAAACAATTGAAATAGTTAGTCTTTCTGTTCTGGCACTTTAATGCAGTTAATGTGTTTGCTCACGTTTAAATATTGAGTGTTAAAGCCGGTGATACTAAGAATAATTATGGCTAATGTTCGAACTTTGCAGGAAAAAACTTTTATTTTTGCTGAAGCCAATCAAAACTTTCACAAAGCCGAAAGAATATTTAATGAACGTTTTTCCGACCGTCCTATTTCGAGGACGTATTAAGGGAACTTGTGCAAAAATTTATTAACACTGGAAGTATGCAAAACAGGAAAAGCCCAGGACAACCCGCAATTTCAGAAGACAAACAAATTCAGATAGTCGGTGAAATGGTAGTACATTCTCAGCAATCAACTTCACATGTAGCTGCGTTATGTGATGTATCGCCAACCACTGCCAAAAAGTGTTTAAAACGGCATAAGTTCCATCCATACAAAATGAAGATTTTACACCAGTTGATTGAAGATGATCCGGATTAGACGCATTGAATTTTGTGAGTTCATGACCCAAACCATTGCAAGAAACCTATCCTATCTTTGCCATATCTGTTTTAGTGACGAATGTAGTATTTAGCCTCGCATTAAGGCACACAAAATTTTGTGAAGAAATATCAAGTCGTTCAAAAGTTGGTAGGGGGGGAGGACATTTTACTACCGCACTGTATGTATACAATTCACACAAACAAAACAAGAATGATTTGTAGGTAGATCATGGTTCACCTTTTTTTGTTTCTTCCTTAAAATAGACGAATGAGACATTGAGACTTGATATGATTAATATACAGTGTGTTATACAAACAAGTTCCCACGCTGTATTATCTTTATTTTTGTTTTAGCGTTAGCAAATACATTATTAAATGGGAGGGCCTGTTCTGCAATCTAAAGATAACCAATTTTTTTAGTATCGCTATATTTTTGATATGATGCATCATGGGTAATTTTTACACTAATTCGCGCTATATTATTTACCCTACCCATCTACTGGCATGGGGTGGGCCTGGCGTAATTCAGGATTGACCCTCGAGTCAGCTCCATGTTAGATGATGATGATGAACTCGCGCTGTATTATTTATCTAATATGGCAGCGAATTTCATCTATCCTTATTAATAAAAAAGCTGACAATTAAAAAAAAACGTAAAATGACTTAGTAGACCATGAAAGCAAAATCATGTTAAATAAAACAATTGCTTGCAAATGAACGAGTGGTAGATTTGAAATTTTAGAAGCAGTTCACAAAGTGGTATTCATCAGTTTATCTAGAATAAACCCGATAAAATGAATAATTTTGATAAGTGAATATGCTGCTTAGAAATGTCACATATTGCCATTTATAACTTAAAATTTTTAATCTCGAAATTTTCGATATATATCTCATAATATCAGATACTTTTCTCAAAATTTTCAATAAATAATAAACACCACGTTGTAAAATATTATTCAAATAATAATTCTAATATGTTTAATTTAAAGCAATTGATTTATCCCAGTGAACTGTATACTAAGTTAGTATACAGTTCACTGTTTATCCCATAGTTTACCAAATAGTATCGTGTTTGTACATGTTTCTTAAACATTTCATAATGTAACTCAGGGCTGTCCAACTGCTAGTGCCCCAAGGGCCGCTTTAAAACAAATACGGTTTGGAGGGCCGCATTATAAAATACTTCGTATGCAACTTTATCAGTGAGTTTTAATAGGTACCTATGGTATACAAAGAAAAAATGCGTTTGTATTATTATTGTAATTTATTAAAAAAATATCAAATTACAAAAAAATTAGTGGGAAATTTGAGGATGTTGGTTTTCACTAACTAATGCATCAATATTAACTTTAATATTTGTTGTTGATAAACGAAGCAACTGAGTAAGTGACTTATCAGAGAGGGAACATCTATATTTTGACTTTATAAATTTCATGTTGGAAAAGCTGCTTTCGCAAAGATACGTGCTTCCCAGCATTGAGCCCAATGTAAGCCCTAAGTTTCGCAAGTTGGTGTATCGTTCTTCTGGCAGCAACTTGAAAAAGTCCAATGCAGTTTCAGTTCTTCCTTGGTAAAAAGGATCTGATTGCAAATCACACAATTCCAGTTGAACGTCTACTCTGCTTACATTCTCAACTGAAATTGTAAGGGGATGAGTAAAAACTGAAACCTCTCTTTCGATTTTATAAAGTCGTTAAATCGATTTTAGAATTTTTCTGCAATTGTGTCAATGTATTTTGTGTGAGGTAAATTTGAAACTTCCTCAAAATCATTTATTTCTTCAAAATGCTCTTTACAACTTGGAAAAAATGAAAAATTATTTTTTTCTAATGAAGACTTGAAGAGCTTAGTTTTATTCTTAAATCCATTTATGTGTCCAAATAAGTTGGCAATATTCTGCTGTTTTCCTTGTAGCTTCAAATTCAATTCGTTAAGGTGAGATGTCAGGTCTGTTAAAAATGCAAGGTCTGCTATTAATTGTGCATCTACCATTTGATTTTCCAGTTCCGTAGTGTTGGACTTGACTTCATCTTTAAGGAAAATAGGAATCTCCTTGCGTAGAGCGAAGAATCGTTGCAAACAGTTTCCGGCGCTTAACCAACGAATATCGGTGTGAAGTAACAAGTCCCCATAATATGTAGCCTCTACTTCGGCTAAAAAATCACGAAACTTTCTGTGAGTCAAAGCACGATTGCCCCTCTAATAACATTAGTTATTTTAACAACCATTTTCATGACATTCATTTGACGTAGGTAAGGATTTTCCACATAGGGCCTCTTGGTGAACAATACAGTGTATCACAGGACAGTTGATGTTGTTTTGTTTCAAGAGTCCTGCAAATTTCAGTTCCTATCATAGCTCTGGCTCCATCAGTGACAATACAGGAACATTTATCGAATCCCCCATAGTCTGACACCACCTTATTTACAGCTTCAAAAATATCCGTACCCTTGGTTGTACCATGGAGAGGAATAAGATCAAGCATCGCCTCTGCTACACTGAAGTCGTTTTGAACAGTTCGGATAAAAATTACAAGCTGGCTAATGTCGGACAGATCAGTGCTTTCATCCAGGCATAGCGAAAAATATTTACATTTTTAACCGTGTCATTGAATATTTTTAGTAAAATATTCAATGGTGTCATGCAGTTTTGTGGATACATATTGATTAATATGGTCCACCCGTCTTGCAACTGTTTGATGCGACACTGAGAGTGTTTCGAATTTTTCCGTAATTTTTGTTTCATTCAATTGTTTTGCCATTTTGATTGCACAGTTTTTAATAAGCACTCCATCAGTAAAAGGTTTCTTCGCTTTGACAATTTCCAGCGCTACTTCCTAAGAAGCGGCAATACTGCACTTGTTATCAGTGTCAGAGTTTTTAAAAAATGTTGTTTGTTGTTTCAGTTTTTCCTTATAATCCGTAATGATAACCTTTCTTGACTCCCCTGTATATTGCTGAAACGTTTTCTCGTGTAACGTAGTGTAATGTCGTTTCATATTATATTCTTTGGGAACCGATAGTACTTGCATACAAACAATGCACTGAAGTTTATTATTGTTGTTTGTGATTAAATAGTCTGATTCCCAACGGTCATTATAAACTCGATGTTCGTTCGTTATTTTTCTTTTCTGCGAAGACATATTTCACCGGGTATTTCACTTAAAAAGGCTTTAGAATTAGTGCGTAACGCACACTAGAACAATTATTAACTAACTCTGCCCGTCCCGCTTGACTCAACCTTCTTATATACGTGCGCATGGCTTCTCGAATATTCGAGGATGATCGAGCAAGATCGGTCCGATTTCTAGTAACTTCGCTGCGACCTTCTATCCGTCGCCAGTGGCGTCACACGTGTTTTTATTTGTATTTTATCGTTAATATAAGAATTTTGCATATTTCGTATATGAGGGTAATTTATACATTTTGCGGCCGCAAAAACTGAGGGCTCGGGCCGCATGCGGCCCGCGGGCCTCATGTTGGACAGCCCTGATGTAACTCATTAGGTGTTTAGGCAGCAAAGCAAATATAATTTTTGATTAGATCACATAAAAAACTATAGCATACACTTTTAAAAAACTCAAGAGGAAAAAAAATAATTATAATTAGATTGTAGTTCAGATCAGTTCAGCCACAGAATAAATACCTACGTAGGTATTTATTCTGTGGTTCAGCCTTCTAATAATGTATAGGGTTTACTAGCAATAAAAAATCTAAGGGGTACAGAGTGAGGCCTTCTTTATATAACAGACGTACGCATAATGTTGGATTATTTGATGATATTACCAATTTTGTATCACTTTCGGTTTCCTAGGAAATTACTATAATTGTCTTAAATATTTGACCCTGTATATTGTCACATATTTGAAATCGGATTAAAATTCTGCGTACGATGCAGTTTTTTTTTTGATAACTGAAATATTTTTTATTAATTTTTTTTTTTTGTTTTGTATCCTCTGCATGAGTCGTAATACAAAAGTATTCCTTTGCAGTCATAGGTTATCATAAAAATGTTTTTATCATTTGCTGTCCGTTTCCGTAGTCCAGAATATTTTCAAAATTTGAAAAGGGGGCTTTGGGAAGAAATTACCGTTTCAAATATTGTCTCACATCAATTTTCGGGAAAAGCATTTTATAGCCATTCCGGCGATAACCATAATTTAAATTGTTTATATATTTTTGACCGGTCGAATTAGGTTAAATAATAAAGTAGTACTGTTGTATGCTGCAAAACAAAAGAGGAACACAATTTACTAACAATAGCAGATACAAATTAATTAAACAATAAATAATCAGCAGACAACTTTATTTGTCATAAAACACTAGTAGCATAAGTTATTCATTTATAGCAAAAAACCTGTCTTAGTTGCTACTTATGTATCGTTTGTTTCATTTATATTTGCCGTTGAGTTTTTATTTTGTTTTGACTTTTGTAATATTCTTCTGTTTTAGAATAACAGCTTTTTACATTTGACAACTAAATCAAACGTAATTTACTTGGTGTATGGAGTTACCGATGTCGTTAGTTTCATAGATAGACTAAAGCGGAATTCAGTAGTTAACATAGACAAATTTTCAATTGTCTTTTCTCGCTGTTGGCATGAATAAAAATACGTTTGGACTCTGAAAAGCAACGTTTTTTATATTTTAAAGAAGCCTTTCTAATAAAGTTTTGTTATAAATGTACTTGACATTGAATCGGGTTTTTATTTTATTTTTGGGTAGATAATATCTAGCTTGTTTACGAGCACACGTCGTCCGTACTCTTTCAGGTAATCTGGTAGCCAAAAGCAAGTCAGGTCCAACATATGTTGTAGATAGATTACCAAACCGAGAAAGCCGGAAATACGTCATCGATGTTCGGGCAACGTTGCCATACGTATTCCAAAGAAGAATCAAAAGGTTCACAGTACAGCAGGACACAAACACCAATTTCAAGCTGGAACCTTTTGGTGTATGGTATGGTAAGATACCTGTACTTCAAGAATGGCTAGCTTGTAATTAATTACGCGTAATTTTAAACATTGAATAGACAATAATATATATTTAATAGAAGATTTAAAATAAAACGAATATACCATATCGTATACATTTTTAACAACTTTTAATTTATAGTTTAATAATAATATTAGGCAATTTCAACAAGTATTTATTTTTATTTTAGCTTTATACGTATTTCGACATATAATATGTCATTATCTTCTTCTTCTTCTCGTTTCCTCCTTATGCCCCTTCGGAGCGTCGGAGAATATGTCATTATCAAAAGCATTTAATACAGTATTTCGGACAAATTATGAGAGGACCAAAATATACATTGCTACAACTCATAGTCCAAAGAAAAATACAGGGAAAAAGGAAAGTTGGATTAAGAATATCCTGGCTACACAACCTCCGAGAATGGTATGGCTGCAGCACCAACGAACTATTTAGAGCAGCCATGAATAAAGTACGAATAGCTGTGATGATTGCCAACCTCCAATAAGGAGACGGCATCCTCAAGAAGTGGAACCGGAAGTAAAACCTTGACTAATAAAGCATTACATAAAATTTCAACTTCATCCTTAAAAAAGTATGGTATTCAACTGCCTTTGAATAAGATGAAAATATATTTAAATATACGGTGAATCTCATTTTGCATGACAACACTCAAGTAATGGTTAAACAGGATTTAGTATCTCCTGAGTCAAGTATATTAGGGTCAAAGACTAACTTTCTAACACCCTTCAAAAGGGGAAGACAATCAAAGAGATGTAAATTTAATGTTAGCACTTAAACTGGTCATAACAAAGTAGTGTAAACACCCATAATGACTAAAAATTGATAATAAATGCTTATTTGTATGAGTTGGTGTTTTATACAGGGTCCCGTGACGTGAGGTCACTACTTCACCTATGTGTCCCTAGTAGCACCAAATATGCATGTTATATTTCTGGAGTATTAGTATGATATTATATGTCATTTTAATATTGTGAGATATAACAGATATCTCTGCGATATTTAAAAATGAGATATGAGCAATATTACAAAATAATGTACGGATAATATTTCTAGGATATGTAAAAACGTTTATATTTTTTCTGAGATTTGACGAACATCAGGAGAATATTAGAATACTTTATATAACTAATATTTGTTGCCAAGTAATAACAGGTATTTTTATGATATTTAAAAATGAGATATGAGCAATATTACAAAATAATGTAAGGATAACATTTCTGGGATTTTTAAAAACGTCCCAAGTAGCACACAATATATTACCAATGCATATGCAAGCTTTATTTTATGTTGTACGTTGGCTCAATATGTTATTGTTCAACTTATATGTAATACATAATGAATAACTATTGGCAATGTGAGGTATATTTTGTGATATTGGTAAAATGTTAAAACTGCCCGAAACAATGGTATCGAAAACTAAAAACCTATATTTAACCAATGTAGCAAATCCCGCATTAAAACTGTATTGGTTAACCAATATAAAACAGACCACAATAGACAACAAACCATTTGCAATACAACCTTACAAAGTAAAACCTATATTTAACCAATGTAGCAAATCCCGCATTAAAACAATATAAACTTACAATACTACTCTGTCAATAATAAACAATTAAACTAAATACTAGCAGTTGAAATATTACCTGCCAGTATAAAACCAATATTTCACCAAAAACAATTTTTTTAGAATTATATCATCAAGGCAATAATATAAAGGCAGTAGGACAGCAAGAAATTTAATTAATATCGTACCAACATTTGAATTTAACATTAAACCAATATTTCTGTGATATTTAAAAATGAGATATGAGCAATATTACAAAATAATATAAGGATAATATGTCTAGAATTAAACTTAAAAACGTTTATATTTTCTGAGATTTTCGGAACATCATGAGAATATTAGAAAAATAGATATAACTAATATTTGTTTCCAAGTTACATAAGTAAAAATTGTTAAATGTTATTGTAATAATGGACCTAAAACTTCATCCCTATCTCGCCAAGTAAAGAAAAGTTAATTGCGCTACAGAAGAAGTTATTCGTTATTCGAAGTTATTTCGTATTTGTCATTTGATTTCAAATGTGGTCATGTGCTTGTAGAAACGGGCAAAATGCAATCGCAATCACCCTCTTAGCAAGAACAAGAGAAAGTTTACCTGTTTACCTAGAGTTGTACCTACAGGTAGCCAATTCTTAGAATTTTCGTCATCCAAATAACCCTCGTAACGAGTTTTCAATACCTTCTTTGCTATTCTGTATTTTCTCGGCTTCATTTCACTTGCAGGGTTTGCCGTTGAAACAACATATCGTAAAGTTTGGAGTTTTGTTAAGTGTAGTGTTTTAGAAAGCAGATCAGGTAAGTTAAATATCAAAGCATTATTCTATATTGCCCCAACTTACAACTATGTCTTCCAAATATAGGAAAGCAAAAAGTCGCTTTGTAAAGCGAACTATTTTACAACAAACTTGTAATATAAATTCAAATACAATTATTAATACTAGCCACAACGTAGAAGAAATTTGTGGGTCTTCAAATCAATCAGAAGTCATTAATAACATTCCCACAAATGCTACAGCAGATTTAAATGTGTCCAATTGTTTAGTTCATAGCTTGGTAGTAGAACCGAATAATACAAATTCAGTTATTTTATGTACAAGTAGTAATGAGGTTAAATTAAAGCAATTTTTACAGAAATTTGCTTGTGAAACTTCAGCAACCCATTATCAAGTAAACTACGTTTTGAAAGGTTTACAATCATTTGTATTGTTTAAATTTTGCTATACTGAAGTGGAACCAGCAACAAGAACTAGTTAAACGTAGACTAATATTAGAAAATTGTGTTTTTCGGTTTTGTAACTTGCTATCTTAAGCAACATTTAACTTTTACTATTTCTGTATTAACTAGCGACGGTTTTATTATTAGATAATGTATTATGGTAATATATATGGTTTTGTAATTGTTTCAGATGCAACTAGACAACGACATCCTGCAGCTACGGATGTCGAAATGAGAAGATCCGTGGCGCTTTATCTGGCCACCTCTAAAGATAGATTAATAAGAAAGAAAAATGTAACAGTCATTTAGTATATGTCCTAAAGTGTCCACTGTGTGGTTAAAACAAGAAAAAACAATGTGATACCGCTTTTATTTTTAAAAGTGAAGAAAAAGTAGTATAATTACACTACTTATCTGTTTATTATTATTAATTAATTTTCTTGAACTATTAAGATTAATACAATTAATGTTCTCATTATGACTGAAAAATTTACACATTGTTTTGCGAAATTTATTATGTTCACTGTACCGTGCTTGTTACGGTATTAATAATTTCATTTTGTTAGATCTAATTTTGTTTTTAATATTGTAACCAAGTATTAAGTGCTTTCTTATTGGTTATATTAAATTGTTTTTGTAATAGTTGTAGTGTTTTCTTATATTTTAATATTACTTCTAGATAGTTCTAGTTTTTGTTTATATAGCGACGAGAATATTTTGTATGTTAACATAGGAGTATACAAAACATTGCCGTTGTCTAATTGATGTTTTATTCAAAATTAATTATATTCAGGGCCTAGATCTTAGACGGCTAAACAATATAGGCTCCTTAAATAGTGAATTTGGGCGTGATTTAGATAGTATGTGGCCTCAAACAAACATTTTGCATAGTATTGTATATTTTACAATATGCAAGTAATGCAGCTTCGAAAAAGTTAAATTATTTTCAAGAATTTTAAATTTAATGTCGTTTTCGTAACATTTCTTCTTCTGGAGACTAAGGTTATTTCAGTTGTTTTATTGACTATATTCGTTGTACTTTCATTGCTTCATTTATGTATAATAATAATAAATGTTAAAATGTAAAATAAAATAAATAAATATTAAGATGTTGACGAGATAATTATTTGTTAATATTGTGGGTATATTTTCTACAAATATCTAAAGAATATTTGTATGGTGTATATAGGAGATATATGGGCCTAACATTTAAAGAAGATTGTTTGCTAATATCCTGGGAATATTTGAAATAAATATTAGACGAATATTTCTAAAAAATATATATAGGAGATATGCGACTGGCATTTAGAGATGATTATTTGCTAATATTGTGGGCATATTTTCTACAAATACCTAACAAATATGTCTACTATATATACAGCAGATATATGCGACTAACATTTAGAGAAGATTGTTTGACATTATCCTGGCAATATCAGAAATAAATATTTACCGAATATTTGTAAGATATATACAAGAGATGTACGCGACTAATGTTTAGAGAAGATTAACTACAAATATACTATTGAGATATTTTTATATATATGGCCAATATTTAAAAGTGTGACATTATAATATCCACCGAACATTACCAGCAAATATCACTTGTATATTTGGTGCTACTAGGGGTAGGAGAGGTGAAAATAAGTCGATACTATTAACAGTGTTGACAATGTTTACTTTTACAACGCGAGAGTACGCCGATATCCATTACATGTACAGTTTTTGTGATGGAAACACAGTAGCAACTGCTCGAGAATATGGGTTGAGATTTCCAAATCGGCGACTACCAGACCGACGAGTTTTCCAACAAGTGCACATCAACCACCTACGTGAACATGGAACTTTACAATATACTGCGAGAAATTGATAATAATCCCAGCACCTCTGTTCGTCGTGTATCTGCACAAATTAATATACCACGAATGCGAGTTTGGAGAACATTAGAACGTCATGATTTATATCCAATTCATATCCAGCCTGTTCAAGCCCTCTTACCGACAGAGTTTGCTAGTCGTTTGGAATTTTGCCGCTAGATCATTCAAAATCGAAATCTACGTAATAGAATTTTATTCACGGATGAGGCAACATTTACAAGGAAAGGAGTAATGAACAGAAAGAATAGTCTCTCTTGGGATTTGGAGAATCCACACGAAATCACAGTGTCAAATTATCAACATAGGTTTGCGGTGACTATCTAGTGTGAAATTATTGATAACATGCTCATTGGTCCATTCGTTTTTGAGAATCATTTAACCGCCGACAGATATTTAAATTTTCTAGCAGATCATTTGGGAGGATTGTTAGATCATGTCCCTCTGGCGATCAGACATGGTATGTGATACCAGCACGAAGGTGCCCCTGCACACTTTGCGTTACGTGTAAGACAATTTTTGAATCAACGGTTCGAAGGACGTGTAATTGGTAGAGGAGAACAGCATCCCTGGCCCCCAAGATCTTCGGGCTTAACTTGTTTAGATTATTATTTGAGGCCATATGTAAGATATGGTATACCAAACACCATCAAAGACTGTTGAAGATTTTAAGAGATGCATTTTTGAGGCAGCAGAACTAATTCGGAATAACAATCATATGTTACGTAGGGCAACCAGATCTTTCTTAAGAAGAGCCAGAATGTGTCTCGAGGGCAATGGTGGTCATTTTGAACAATCTTTATAGTGAATTTAAACTAAAAGAAAATAAATATTGGCTTTTCTGAAATTGCAATTATTTAATAAATAATAGTTTAACACTATGTATTTTGAAAACGGCTTATTTTAGGGCATAACTTTATTAAAATTTTTAACTATATTTGGTCTAAAGATTCGGGTATCGGGTGCATAGCGGAGCGGTGCGCACGCGGGTCAAACGGTGTTCGTAGTGCAGCACAACCGCGCTGGTCAGTAGTTGGATGGGTGGACAAATATAGTGGCATATGCAAACGGTCGTTCTTCGGAGGGTACGTAAAACCGTCGGTCCCGGTTGTCATACAAACATCGTTGACAATCGTAAACCTTGTAGTGGCACTTCTCTTCTCTGTTCGACGGGTTAGGATAGCTTCCTGCCCCGCATACGAGCAAAGAGAGCTCACAGAACCTACTGAATTGTAAGTAATTAACAGGCCATTGGCCTATATACAAAAAAAGAAGGTCTAAAGATTACGTACCCGAAGTATAGTGACCTTACGTCGCGGGACACCCTGTATATATTGAAATTTACAAAATTATGTTAGTAGGTTAGTTGAATAAGAATCTAGTATTTATTATAGATGTGGTTGAGTAGTAGAGCCTCCTCAAAACGAATATTAAAATTTTTTGAATCTACAGTGTGTTGTTCACTTAAATTTTTTGTATCACCTAGAAACTACAAAGTATTTAATTTAGTATGTACTTGTCTTTATATTTTCATGTTTATTTGTAACTGAATTAGTTTTTCAGTTGGAAAATGATACATTTTGTAAATACATTAATATGTGATAATTTCCTGTAAATTCTACATTGTTTTATTAAAAATAGATCGATACCAGGACTCTACACAGTATGACATTCAATTTTAAAAATGTGTACTAGATATATACGTTATATATTCATATTGTATTTATTGAGGAGCTGCAATTATTATGAATTATTTATAATCTAAGTTAATAAAAATACATACATACATATGTAGCTGAACTATTAATGCATAATGTACTGCTAATTAGCCACTATCTTCGGTATGTTTTAAAGATCACCAACAATGCATTTTTTCTTTCCTACATGTTTGGTGACCTTGAACTGTGCCATTAGTGCCTCCACCATATTACACAGAGTGTATCAGAAAAAGGTACAAATATTAAATCCGATTGTAGATTACAATATATACAAACTAGGAAAAACATTTCTTTGGCAATGGGACCTTTAAGATATGGGAAAATAATAATTGAAAAGTTGACCCAAAATTGTTTGAGTACCAAGACGTGTTATGCAAAGGAGAGTAAGATAGAAGCTCAAAAAATTTCTTATCACCTGCCACAAACAAATACTATTAGGTAGGTCAGTAATTTCTATTCAGTCTGTTGTTATCAAAAGCCAGACAAGTTTTTACGTGTTTTTGGATTTACTTTAAAATGAGGTAATAACCTTCTACAGCTCAAATGCATTTTCTATGTATCATCAGCAGTTCTCAAACAAAATTTCTCTATATAATTTCCTCTTAAATCAGTAATACAACCTACTGCCACCTTTTACTTGGTGTTTCTCCCTTTTTCTTCGATCCTGGTACTTTCCAATCCATTTTCTTTACTGTCCTATCCTCTGCCATTTTTTCTATGTGACCCAACCACTGTAGTCTTCTTGATTTTATTGTCATATCGACCTTCAGCTCATTGTAGATATCATATATCTCTTCATTTGTCCTTCTTAAGTACCCATCTTCAGTTTTCTTCCCTCTCTCCCATTATTATTCTAATGAATTTCCTTCACAATCTCTTTACTATTTCTTGTGTATTCTTGGCCTGTATGACAAGTCACAACATTTTGTTCAAAGTGTTTTTCCAAAATTCTGTGTCGTGTCGTACAGCAAAATTTTGTTTAATATTTTATACAAAATTCTATAGATTCATGTTCCAAAACGTACAGAATTTTGTACAAAGTAGGCGTCGCGTCGATGCGCAGACGAGCATTTTTCAGTGTTTATTAACAATCACAGAGGGCAGAGAAGAATATGTTCACCATGTGTTTACCCCGCTTGCCGACACTTCATGCACTTTTTCCTATCTCGCTCGCGGTCTTTATTGATGCAGCTTGTTTGCTTTATCGTGCGTTCATGTAAAATAAATAAGTAAAAGCACTATGAACTTATGCATTAACCTAATATTATAAAATCATGTTAGAATTCTACTTTATCGACAGTCACATGATTATTTTGACAGTTTTCTCACAGATGTCACGGTAATTTGCACCTATTTGCGCATGCGCACAGACATTTTTGTACAAAATCCTATTTCGTGTCATACAGGCCTAATAACCATATTTTGCAGCCATATAATGCTGTTGGCCTCAGTATTGTCTTGTAGATTCGTATTTTTGTACTTCTTGAAAGTTGTTTTTCTTATTTGGCGATTCATAGCTCCAGCACATCTGGTTGCTCTGCTTAGTCTAGCATCAATTTTTATTTCTTCTTCGTCTTTGCTTGCTATTCTTGCTGTTAACAAACAAACAAACACATCAACTTCTTCAAATTTTTATTTCCCAGTTATGTATCCACTTCTACTTTTATCTTTGTATCTTGAGCTTCTCCTATTCTCATCATTTTGCTTTTCTTTTGGTTTAATTGTAATCTCATCTTATATGTCAGTTCCACCATTCTTCTTGTTGTTTCCTTCGGCTCTTTTTCATTTCTAGCTATTATGGCCACGTCACCTGCATATCCTACCACTTGATGGTATTTATACATTATCTGTCCTATTCTACTGAATCGACTATCTCTGATAATTTTCTGCAGTACCTACCTTGTTAAATAATAGTTTTGAGAAGAAGTTCCCTTGTCTACGTCCTTTTCTAATTATGCCACAACTTTGTACAACATTCTGCAAAACACGTATTACACGGAACAGAATTTTATACAAAATTTTGAGCATAATTTTGTACAAAACTCTGCAAAACACGTATTA
>JABXWE010007504.1:0-38636 GCA_014611495.1 Limonius californicus
AAAATACCACAATACAAACAGATATCACATTCTGGCAAAATCCACAACAATACAAAATCAGTAATCATCACCTACTAGCAAAATATCGTAACAATACAAGCAGAAATCATATTCTGCCAAAATCCATAACAATACAAACAGTAATCATCACCTTCTAGCGAAATACCACAACAATACAAACATAAATCACATTCTGGAAAAATACCACAATACAAACAGATATCACATTCTGGCAAAATCCACAACAATACAAAATCAGTAATCATCACCTACTAGCAAAATATCGAACAATACAAATAGAAATCATATTTTGGTAACACCTACAACAATACAAACAGTAATCACCTTTTAGCACAATACCGTAACAATACAAACAGATATCACATTCTGTCAAAATCCACAACAATACAAACAGTAATCATCACGTACTAGCAAAATATTGCAACAATAGAAACAGAAATCACATTCTGGCAAATTACCACATCAATAGAAACAGAAATCACATTCCATCAAAATCCAGAATACAGATTGCAAGCCTTCATTGAGCAAGTCTGCTACATTAAACATTGGCGATTACTTACAAGACAAACGAATAAAAATAAGAAAAATATAAAATTATACGATACGTTCTGGAATCAATATCGTGACGCTCCTGTCATCAGCTTCAGAAAAATAATTTGACCACAGACAAAGACAGTCGTTTTGGGAAAAGATATCAGCGACATGAATAATTCTGCAGTTCGCACAGCTCACTAGTATTTAATAAGAGATTGTTTCTATTTCCACATAATACCGTCGCCAATTTGAGAATCACGATCAGAAGTGCGAGTGGCATAAAACACTTTTGCTGAATATTATTAGCAGTACTGAGGGTTAATTGTAATTTGTGCAACACGCTCGATCATTCTGATTTAACGCTTTCAATTATTACGAACACTTTCAATTGTTAATATACAGCCCTAAAGATAGAATACAAAAATTGGGGGCTCGATAATTCCAGTTCTGCAATGGAAAATAACACAGTGTTCTGTAATTATTCAGCAAATTTTACTGGAAGACAACTGCAGATATTTCATTCTAAAAGATCTTCTTCCGGGTTGGTACCCATAAAATCAACTTTTAGCGGCTCTTTTTTTTAAACTTTCCATCTTGAGAAATTTGTTTTCTCCGGAAAACGATGGAAATTCTTCCCGAAATTGTGACGACGCAACAGTATCTCTACTTCAAGTTTTAGCGTTGGTTGCACTAACTAAATGTACATTGTGCATATAATAAAATATTTAATATATAACGAACAACTACGGTAACACAAATAATAATAATAATAATAATTAAATATGAACAACTTGGATACCATCGACCTCTCCGCAATAGTGTCGGTGTAAGAGTGGTAGTCCGCGTCTTCGACGGGATGCGTTCCTCAACCCTTCTTCGTTCCCAGTGGACGTGAAATTCTCTTGCAGAAAGCTGATTCCATTGTTCGTACCACTAAGGAAACCTGGTCGCTACAGTAACATATTCCGTGGGTCCGAGGAATTTATGGATCCGGTGGAATTCTTGGAAGCTGCTACATGGCCATACATAATATTTCATGTAAATACACGAAAACGTCGTTTTTTAATTATAAAAGCGTTGTTTGTTCTATATTTTTGACACTTCTGATGTCAATAGTTAAAGAATATTATTCTGGATATAGCTCTTGTTACGTGCAAGCACGTCTCCGGAGCTAGTTTTAACTCCAGTGCAGAACGTTCTCTACCTTTGTAGTTTATTACTTAGAAGTTGTGTATCGGCGGGAGTCCTCTATTTTCTTGGTATGTCGTTTCAGTTAGATTTACATGTGTTTCCTTTTCAATTTACTATTAATACCGCACTAATAGAAACTCTCAACGCAAATAAAATGTAAAAAACCGGGCGTTACAGAGAACAGAATTCTAAGAATCAACACTTCAAATCTTTAATTTTTGAAACAACAGTTTTTATTTTTGCAAAACAAAAATTTGTTTATTCACGTAAACAAAAGTTAAAAAATATTTTTGATTTCCCCTATACATAAGGCAGCTGCCTATTTAACATTTCAAATAACCGAAATTCAAACTGGTTTGCCTAGGAACCTCATCCTGTATGTATAATAATTAATTCTTGTATTTTTCAGGATGTATCAACACATTGTTCTTCTAAAATAACCATCCGACTCAAGTATCTGCTGTTGCAGAATTTTTCCCTGAATGGAATTTAAATTGCTACTTTATCGTTAAACGCTATTTTTAAATAGTTTACAGGCAATCCTACATCAAGAGCAAGTTTTAATCGAAAATCAATATAAACAAATTTAATAACGTGCTTGCCTGCGAATTACGGCGTTGGATAAATCGAAAATTAAATTTCGCTTTAGCGATTGGTAGTGATGATGCTAATATATTTTTAAGTTGAATTTCGTTTGCAGTGTTCCAATATGACGCATCGTCCTATGCGTTTGAACTTTATTGCCCTTAGTTTCCGACTAACTGCAGCTTGTAGTGGAGGTATATAGTGCACGGTGCTTAATTCAAAATTAGCTCATGAACAGGACCCTCATTAAACAATTAGGCAACATTATGTGTTGCTTATCTATGTTATATGATGTGTGTTTAATTAACTCAAATATCCAATCCTATTTTGCGAACGTTGCATTGTTTTGAGTAATCTGTTATAATTTTTTAATGGTTTATAGTTGTTTAGGTATTTAGGTTTAAATACTTTTAAACTGTTTATTATGTCCTACATTTCCTGTCCACGTTCTTCAGAGTGATAAGAGTTTATGAAATAATTAGCACCACTTTGTGAAATTTTATGAACATTTTTAACGTTGCCGTGCTGCTACCTCCTACCGCCCGCTATCCATTGTCGGACAGGTGTACGACGAACACAGATTTCAGTGAGAAATCATTTATTTAGTTGCAGACTGTTTACGAAAGATAAACTCTTGTTTTTATTTGTTGCCTGGTGTTTTTAAACCGAAACTTCCGTTTCCAAATCTTTTACCAGACCGGCGTTCGGAAAAGTTCCGACTTACTTCCACCCAGGGGAACAGAATACAGTATTTGCCGAATTCTCGTGTTTCGAAAAACATTTTCTTTGCTGAGATTTATAAAATATATTCGGGAAATGTAGTAGCTAGTGTAACTCGTACTAGTGAATATGTCATATGCAGGCTGTTTAAGTTTCAAGTATTTGTTGATCAGGTTTTAATTTATATTAATCACAAATATAAGGTTTTCCGCGAAAACGTGCTTCCCCAAATGTAAACACATTCGTATATATCGTAATTGTTATGGTCTACCTTATGGGGGGCGTGGCCCCTTAGCCCTACATGCGAAGGGGAGAGTATAATTAGTTCATAATCCCACTTAAAAGTCAGTCGATGCGATCCTGACATTGATATTGTATTCATAAAAAATATAATAATTCGACGTAGGCGCATTTTAGATGCAACTTCTGCTGACTGACTGCCTCTCAAATGATTGCTAGGCAAATAATGATTAATCATGCCATACACATTATTTATTCATATAACTACTTATATTCACTATACTACTGTTTCCTACAACTACTTACATAGACACACCAATCATGTATAACAACAACAATAGGACCCAGTGCTTGTAAAGTACATATAATAACAAGTAGATAATACGCAACCATCTGGGTAAACACATATGACATTTCATGGGATATGGACCATAATCTCCCCAGGGACGCCACTGTTTATATTAACTGATATTGCCATTTTGCCCATACTTATATACGAACACCTAAGTGATAACACTAAATTCGCACCTTGCCTCAGCTTAGAGGATATTCGCATTGCAATCAGTTAGTAGGTTCGCAAACCCTATTAATGTTACTATCCAAAGATATGCAAGCTTACGCTATCTACCAATACCACTGCCCTTTGTAGACTACCGTTGGTGACCCTTCGCAACACTCTGCTACCCCTTGTTTATCTGTCACATTCCAAGAAACCCTTTCCTGTCCGGTCTCTTGTTTAACCTTTGTAATTCTTCCTAGATGTTATTGAGAGCCAATAGAAGTTATGTATACTTCTGTAAATATTCATTTTGGGCAAACATTTAAGGAACATTCACAATTTTTCTTTTGTGCTAGCCAAAGTGGGGCGATTATATAATTTAATTAATATTTAATTTTATTATAATATACAGCAATATACATATATATTTTTAAGCACTGACGTGGCTTAGTGGTATGAGAGTCAGGCTTGGGATGTAACAGTTCTTACGCTTCCCGGTTCGATTCACGGCAGGGGTCAGAAAATTTTTCTTATTCCTTGGTTGGTCGATACTGGGTCCCGGTCTCCATTTGCCATTAGGGATCAAATTAATGGCACTCCTCGTGTTACGGTCGCACTAGAGGAGTAACAAGACTTCACACGCACATATCTTACATCAGGCAGGTTAAATACAGCTACGCACCAACATTTTAACCCGCAAAGTCGGGCCCTGTTGTGCATAGCACAAACTAGCTTAGCCTTGCCTCACACCAAAAGCGATGAGCTTACAAGCCGTGTGAAAGCTCTATAACAATAATAGTAACAATAATAATAACAATAATAATGATATATATATATATATATATATATTAGGTAGCTAATAGGTAATTATTTAATGGGCTAATGACGGTAAAGTTGTGGTTTGAGTTCTACAAAACAGGCATCAACTCGTTGGTGCAGTTGAAGGTGAGCTGTATTATACCAGCTTGCGTATATTGAATGGAAAAGGCCAACTGTACCTCCATCATTTGGGTGTTAACCTCAGCATAATTAGGTAAGCACAGACTAATCGCTTGGCTGGCTGGATGATTATTTGGCCGAATTGTCTAGCTAGCTGCATTGTAGGGCCCTGTGTGCCTGACTAGGGCTTGTCTGCATAAGGCCGGATAAGGACTTGTGCGCACCGTATTTTGTTTGCCAGGTCATGAATACTTTCTCGTTACTCTTTATGTGTCAAGATAAGTATAAATGCTAGGCCAAGGTCTGCTTAGACTAAATATACCTTAGACGGACGAGGATTTTCGATGTCTTGTTTGCTATCACAGGAAACCTTAATCGAAATATGCCTGTTTACTGTTTGAAAACCCAGAACTCATTGCGGCTTCACTTTCAGAGCATTCAGAGTTCTATTCATTGCCCAGCCAGTCAAATGATAGGTCGTCTCTTACCCGATTATGCTGAGTGTTACCTCCAAATGCTAAGGCAATCAAAGCCGATAGTTAATCTAAGTCGTTTTATAGTCGTTGGTTGTATATCTTTAAACCCGCTGATTCTATTAGTTACAAAGAGGATGTGATAGAGGTGTATAATAATAATATAAATGTATTTCTTTGATACAATAAATCAGTTTATTTTAAAGTAAGGCTTTTTCTTTAATATTTATTGTGAGAATGTAAGTAATACCTAACGGTTGAGCTCATTTTCTTATTCTTCCTCCTCTTTCTTGTACCTTAGGGTGTCGCCTCTTCAGTTCAGTTCTAGGATCCCCTTGTTCTGCGAAAACCTCTTCGTTACTCCTTCCATTTCTCTTAATTGTATTTCTGATCGTATCAGTTAATCTAAGCCTTGCCATTTCTCTCTTCCTCTCCACTATGCTCTCCACTAATGACTTTCCTTCTAATCCTACTCCTTAAATTTCGCATATGTCTGTTCGAATTATTAAGTACTTCAATTCTGCTATCCTGACTTTGATCTTGATATTAATAATGTCATAGGTTTACATTTAAAATTTCTTAAATTAACTTCCACTTGCCAACCAACAGAGGTAGACTGCAATGCAAGTAAACTTTATTGTACTCGTATTAGGCATAGATATCAATACATTGACTGTTTTAACTCTACCAAATAATTAGTCTATAGCTTTATTTGTAATATTTGTCAAGTAATTTACGTTAGTGCATAATGAAGAACTTTGTTGTATAAAATGTTATGCTTTAAGGGGCTTATAAAACAGAACTCGTAAATCATGTATATTTTGAAGGCACATACATGATGGGACGGCCGAGATGCAGTGTTTATTATTTAGTTCTTGGATATTTAGGCATTTTCATCTGATTAGCTGACTTAGGGACCCAGTTACTGATTGAACTAAGAAATGCAAACTTCTACATGGTACCTCAAAAATTACATGTTATTTAAGATTGAATTTGCCTTAAAATACATAATCTGGAATTTATTCGAGAATTATACTTTGCATATCCGTTGGAAATATTAAATGATTTTCACAATGCAGTATACATATTAATATTTTAGTACATTGTGTTGCCCTGTCAAACGATCTTCTTTTAATAATTTAAAGCTATCAAAACATATTCACATGTAAGAAGTCAACAAATGACGGAACATTAAATGGGTTACTTGTCACAAACACGTTTTAATTAGCTCCATAAATAACAGGATATCTATATAGGAAACCATTTTACTGGTAGCTGGTTAGGTTTGGAGCGATAAATTGTATTGTGCAAAATCCAAAACATTGAAATTGGCGTTAGTAGAAGCTCATTATAAATATTTCCAAGAACTTTAATTGTAGGAAGTCGAAGGGAAGATCGATAAATGTTTAACGTTATTTTTCTTTCTATTTCTTGAAAAGAATTTACGTTTTCCGGTTCGTTATTGGTTTAGCAATTATAGGAAATTGGAGATTAAAGTAAAAATTAAATTGTATATTGAGATATAATATAAACAAAGTGTTTAAAAGACTGAATATTCTGAAGAATCAGTTAGCTTTAAATTGGTTATTTGTATTTATATGTTATGGTAAGTCTGCTAAAACGAAAAATGTTGTGAATTTGATTTGTGAGATCATATTAGTGCGGTATTTACATAAAATCGAAAATGAAACAATGGTACACCTAGCTGACATCACATACAAGGAAAATAGAGTTGCGCTGATGCTGTCTTCCCAGATACCTTTAAATGCTGCATTCACCATTTATAAATTATTTTGCGTCAATTTTTATCGATCGCAGCCATTAGGGCGTTAAATTGCTTTGCTTAAATTAGTTTGTTAAATAATTAAAGCACCCGATTCGCGGAGTAGTATATGTAATATACAATCCATCGCGAAATACCGCATCTATATGATGTTCACGTTCTCTGTTGGGATTATCCTAACTATAGATAATACAACATTTCTCCCAGGAATACCATAGTTATATGCTATTCTCATTCCTCATTGGGATTTCCTCAGCTACCTATATAAGGTTTAATATAGAATTAACAGGGGGATTCCTCCAGCTATATTTAATTCACGTTTTTTTTACTAATTGTATCACACATTGTTTCAGGGAATACCCTATATACTTTCTATTCACAGTCCCTGCTGGGATTACATATAACTCGGGGATTCCCCTAACTATATGTAATACACAATTCTCAGTAAAATACCCTAGCTACGTGGTATTCAAATTTTTTTTAAATCGGTGCCCATCCCTTAGCCCGGCTCAGCACATTTCATTCGCTGGATTAATATGGCCACCCTTGAAAACTTCCCTGCCGCAACTACAACTAAGACACCACAAACACCCTGGGAAAGTGCAGTGCTCAGGATTCGAACCTGAGGGACGTTGATAGAATTACTCCGAAACCGGACATTACTCTACCGCTGTCCCCTGTATTCAAATTCTCTATTGGGATTATCCCACAAATAATCCAAAAATCTCCTGGATCTACTCTAGTTATATGTTAGTCATGTTCCCCATAGGGATTGTCCTGGCTGTGTGTAATACCATTGAATATTTTACTCCATACTTGAAAAATATTTGTACAAATTTGAAATCACCCAGATGTAAGAGAAAACGAAATATTACACGTCTACTCGCTGATATGTTTACTATTAAACTAATCTAACTGAACACGCAGCATGGTTTTATACGTTATGTCCCCACTGTTACAATTTCTGGACAATTATACAGCGCTCGGGAAAGTTGGAGATTCCGTCTTGCTAGAAAGGGGGGTGTGTATCATAACATATTTAAAAAGGGGGCTGCGAAGCATAATATTTTTGGAAACGCTGACATGCTTCGAATCTAATTTCGATTGAAACATCGGTGACTCTGCATGTCATATTCATATACGAGGATTGTTTGATAACTACGTGGTCTAACACAGAGATGGCGCGAAATCGGAGGAATCTTCTTTACAATTTAACCATTCTGTAGAATTGTCCTTTATTAGATTAAATATGATAGTACAGAGCGATCTGTCAATTAGTCTGTTTTTGACAGTACGCCAAAGTGAACGCCTCGTGTGATTTTGTAAACAATGGAAAAAAACTGAGTTGAGAGCAGTGATAAAGTACTTTCATTTGAAAGGCTTAACACCAACCGAAATCAAAGCAGAGCTGGATTCAACACTATTGGAATCCGCTCCTTCGTTTTCAATGGTTAAAAACTGGGTTACCGAATTTAAGTGTGGTCGTGTGAGCACAAATGATGAACCCCGTAGTGGACGTCCAAAAACTGCTACTGCCCCTGATATGATTGAAAAAGTCCACCGTATCGTATTGGATGACCGTCGAGTAAAAGTGCGCGAGATAGCAGCCATAGAGGTTATCTCAAATGACAGTTTTCACAGAATTTTAACTGAAGAATTGGAAATGAAAAAATACTCGGCTCGTTGGGTGTCGCGATTGGTCACACCGGAGCAAAAACTGAATCGTTTGTGTTTCTCGCGACCTGGGTCCACCAGTATACTTCCGAAACCAAAGAACAGTCCAAACAATGGATACACAAAGGTTCTCCGCTACCAAAGAAGGCAAAAACCGTTTTGTCAGCAGGAAAGGTTATGGCAACCGCATTTTGGGAATCGCATGGAATTATCTTGGTCGACTACGTAGAAAAGGGGAAAACAATAAATGGCGAGTATTATGCCAATTTGTTGCAACAACTTAGCGACAAAATCAAAGAGAAACGGCCTCGTTTGGTAAAGAAGAAAGTGCTACTCCATCAAGATAACCGACCTACAATGAAGGCATTGCTAATTTCGAATATCGTTGGAATAATTGTGTTGAGTGAGCAGGAGACTATATTGACAAATAAAATGTTTTTTGTCGAAAAAAAACTTGCGTTTTCTTTGTTAGGCCACGTAGTTATCGAACCATCCTCGTATAGTGTCTACAATAGTCATAGATACGAGGGACCCTTTAAAGGTTTTACAAACGACCACTAGTTGATGCTAGTGAGGTGGAATTGGTTTGCAGAATTTTGTTGTGGACGTGCGTCCATCAGTGATGAATTGCGTGAAGGTCGACCAAAATCGGTTGTTATTCCAAAAAACATCGATGCTGTGCGCAATGATTGAAGAAGATCGGCATGTGACTTACAGTGAGATAGAGGCATGCTTAGGTATATCGAAGACTGCAGTATATTCGATTTTGCATGAACATTTAGCTGTGAAAAAGATCTGTTCCCGATGGACTCCGCATAATTTGACCAAAACTCAAAAAAAGGCTCGTGTTGATTGGTGTAAGGAAATGCTCAGCAAATTCGACAGAGGAATCGCAAAATCTGTATACAACATCGTAACAGGTGACGAAACTTGGATATATTCGTATGAACCGCAAACTATGCAACAATCCACTGTTTGGGTGTTCCAAGATGAACCGAATCCCATAAAAGTTGTTCGTTCACGAAGCACTTCCAAGAAAATGATCGCTTGTCTCTTCGGTTGTACTGGACATGTCGCAATCATTCCTTTATAGGATCGAAGAACAGTTAACGCTGAATAGTATACAACAATTTGTTTACCAGAAGTCATCGACGAAATCAGGAAAAACAATCGATAATGTCGCATCATTCTTCACCATGACAATGCCAGCTCTCAGACAGCAAGTCAAATAAACTGATTATTTGAAGGAGAAAAACATCGAATTAATGTCTCATTGCCTGTATTCACCTGATTTATCGCCTAACAACTTCTTTGAGTTCCCGAATCTCAAACAGTAAATGCGTGGACAGCGATTTTCATCACCCCAAGAAGCTGTTGAAGCCTTCAAACACCACGTTTTTGAGATACCAACTTCAGAGTGGAAAAAATGTTTCGAGAAATGGTTTGAACGCATGCAGAAGTCTGTAAATCTTAAAGTTGAATATTTTGAAAATCAATAAAACATTTGTTCCAAAAAAATTTTTCTTTCCTAGTTTTGTCAGAACTTATAAGGCTACCCTCGTAACAGCAGCAATTACACGTTTGTCCTTCGAATGTTCTGTACTTCACAACATTCTACCCTGCCAAAAGCGTTTACAAATTCTGCATGTATTTCATTAACCCCAGTACCAATTTTTCCGATATTTGTATCGCCATATTGCGATTCCTCAATTGGCTGTCTACTGTGGTTCGTCATTATTGCATTCTTGTATACAGTTTTCCTGTCACATTCAATTAAGAGATCCCCTTGTATATTTTACAGTTTTTACTGTCACCTTTCTTGCATTAGGTAGGATAACTCAATTCTCGGAGACTTTTAGTTCATCTAACACTGTGCTCAAGAGACTTAACAATAAGATCTACTCATATACTTCAAGATTTCTGAAGCTGCTTTTCCATGTTTTATTTTTCTTTTGCGACATTAAATTATTTCTCGTATATACAAGGGTACTTGTTTTATTTTTAGTAATTCCACTTGACAGAGGATTATATACTAAAGTACTTAAGAGTATTTATCCTGTATATTTCACTTAGGGCATCTTCAATTACTGTTTGAAGGTCAATTTTGAGTAGTACATTAAGTAGTGCTTCATATTTTGGTATCAAAAACTATCTAATTGTAACTTGCGATAAACGCTGAAAGCGTATATGTCTGTCTTTGACAATAGAATTCATATCCACCTGTTTCCTGTTATGCTTATGTAAAATCCGGTATTAAACTTTGCGAGGGAATATGGTTCCGGCTCTTTGTGCAGTTTTAGTTATCGTAGTGAATAATCCTATTGTTTCACCGTGAGGAAAAAGTTTTAATTTTAAAATATTTAATTTGTACGTTAATACAACCCGTGACACGTCAATCAGTATCAAAATCGACTATTTCTGGAATATGAATGTTACATGGACAAACTCTGTCTGGGTGACGTATTCAACTGCTATAATTAACTGAATTTGAGAAAGAGAATTAGTAAATAATTGTTTAATTCGTTACCGGAGTCGATTAAGACACAACTCGAATTCATTAGTTTAAGGATATCCTTTAAACATACGCATGTGCGTATTGAAGTTGTATGGAATTTGTTGGCTCTCGTTAAATTTAAATTAATATATTGTAGTTAACTGTGTTTGAGTTTACGTCTCTGAACCTCTTCCTAAATACTTACTACATTCTTATTTCGTTGAATCTTCTTCGTCTTTTTTCTTTCTTCGGTATCCTTTATATCCTCACGGATGTTGGATATTTGTGAGTTCTGCGTCTTTTATCCATTTCTTCCATCCTTTACGGTCCTTTACCATCTCGTTCATTTCTTCTATCGTTTTCCCTCTTGCTTTCCCTGTCTCTTCTATGCCCTTCATCCAGGTGAGTCTCGGTCTTCCTCTTTTCCGTTTCCTCGTGCCTTTGGCTTCCATTACTTTTTTCGGGAGTCTGTTTCTGTCCAATCTCTGTAGGTGTCCATACCATTCTAATTTCTTTTTCTCTTTTTTTTTGTGTTATCGTTTGTTTGTTTTAGTTTTTTTATGATTGTTATATTCATTTGATTTTGTGCCACTCTGTTTAGATTAGAGTCATACTTTAATTGCCGCTTCATAGGAATTAAATTTCTATTTTAATTGCCATCTTCTTATGTTGATTACGGTTTTCGTTATTTTCTTAAAATTTAATTTCTGAGAGGCCAATTCCAAAGCCTTTGAAAGTTCCTTTTGTAAGCTGAAATTGCCGATTAATGTTTTGTCTGCACCTGACCCTGGACGCTTTCTGCGAATTTACGTGTCAAATCGTTCCAGAACTATTTCACCATATTTCTCAATGCGGTGTAATATTTTTGACCGACGCAGGTGCGCGCTGCATTTCGTTCGTCAGTCAGTCTTCCACCTTCGACTCCGGTCTACTAAGTCCATCTACGGGGGCCGTTAAGAAATTAAGTACTGCAGGGGCGGCTTTTATCAGTTATCTTATTATGTATATATTGTTTGTTGTCTGCCTTTTCTCCCTGAATGCTGTTTGCTCATCCTCTAGCTTATTTTCTATTGTCTCTTTAGTTTGTTTTGTATTGTTTTCGTATACATTTTGTATGTCACGGGTGATAGGCATAGTTGTCGCATTGGGTCTTGTCACCTTTTTTGTGTATAGGCATTATGAGATTGTTTTTCCATTGTTATGTTCTTTTAAACATTTGCCGCTCTATATGAATTAATTTCTTAATTTGATTGCTGCTTCTGGAATTAAAAACGTTATTTTAATTGGCGTTTGTATGTTAACAGTTTTGGTTATTTTGCGTCTTTCTATAATTGAGTTATGTTGACAGTTCCTTTTGCGTCGATATTGCCGAATATTGTTTTTTCTCGCGCTTGACTTTAGACGCTTCTGAGAATATATGTGCCAACTTGTTCTAGAACATTTCATAAAGTTTCGAAATATGGTGTAATCTTTTGGGGGAAGTGCGGGTTTCTGTTGCGAAAGTTCGCCAGTCAGTTTTCGATCTTGAATGGCTCCGGATCTTCCCAAATTTCATCTACGGGAAAGGGCCGTTACAAAAATAAAGCAGGCAACAAGCTTGGGTCCGAGACGAACGTTCATGAAGAGCGGGTTATTCGCGGCACCTGTTAAATCGAGTTTATCGTAGCGAATATTGCTATAGGCAATTAGTATTATTTCGACAAAGTCGGATCTAAATAAGTTTTAACAGTGGTAGCCTGGTTACAGAACAATCGAGTGTGGTTATTTTATTCTTCGATTCATTCGGATAAAAGCGTTTGAACCCCTGAAAATGTTATTGTTGGGTCTGTTGGTGACACAAGCGTTTGAAATTCCTGTTGCCCTCAACGTCGACTATCCCCGTTGGAAATAATTCAATTGATCCTGCTGGGAACAATCTGCTTCCCCAGGAGCGTACCTACCAACGTTTCGTCCCACGGTTTCCTGAAGCCTTCTACCTTTTTCCCGGATCGGAAAAATTCCCTTCTGGACTGTACCTGCATCTGGAAATCAACCCCCGGAATTGTGCCTGCCTCCATCGGAATTCAAGGTAAAGAACCAGTTTTTTTGTGCAGTGTAAAAAGAAACCTTTCTTTTTCTCGCGCAAACTTCCAAATTCCACGCTATTGAACTTGTTTCATGCAACCTAAAAGCGATCTTCAGTCGCCATTTGTTTACTGTTAATTGTAAAAAGATATTAATACTGTATTATTCCTGTAAACTCTACGCCATTGGCCACATAGTTTTATTGAAATATCCTAAATATCGTGCGTCAACGGCGGCGAGTTGGGTTTCTGAACGTTCAAATATCATTTGTAAAACCATAAAAATGCCACTAACTGTCTTTTTTTTTGTGTCGCCATTTCAACAATTTCATTACATGTGTTTTAAAAGTTACTGCCTCTTTTATTATTGTGTACTCTGTATTTGTTTGTGCATGAATTTTGCAAGCTTCATATATATATATATATAGGAGGAGGCACAATAAAGGTGAGTTCCATTCCCGTAAGCGGTTGGCCTCTCGGCCTTCCATGAGGACCTACAATCAGCTGGATTTGGAAGGTGGCGCCCATTAATTTTGACTTACCCTGTACACAACTAGGAAGATTTCCTCCCGTAAGCGATTTTCACGAACTCCCCCTACTCCTCTGAGCTAAGTTGTAGGCCTTTTTCAATCTATCCGGTTACGGGTCGTCGGAAAAGCTTGATTGGCCCGTAACACCATTCCTCAGGTATTGTGTTTCTTTCCCACGCTTCAGTCAGTATTTTGTGTAGCCATGTTCTTTCCCATGTATTTGATAATTTCTGGATCCACTTCATCTTCTCCACTTGCTTTACATATTTTGATGTTTTCTATTGCTTCTTCTATTTCTTTTATATCGATATTATTGTTCTGCATTTCCTTCTCTTGTTGATGGATATATTTACTTCCAGTGGCTGTATTTTATCATAATCGTCTAAGTCGATTTGTTGGCTGTAGTATCTTCTCCATACTTCCATTTTTTTTCGGAATGTTTGTTTTGATTATGTTGTTTTCATCTCTTACGCCTGAATCTGTCTTCTTTCTTGTTCCTCTTAGCTCTTTAATTGTATTCCAGAATTTCGTTGAATAAACTACATAATATAATTTTCTTAGTTAGTTGGTGTCCATTGCCTGCAAAGTATTGACAATAAACGTTTAATTACAACAAATGAATATATTATGAGCACTATAACCATTTCTTAATAACGCTGCAGCCAAAAATGCCACCTTAGAACCCTCAGTTAATATACTAATTCCGCAGGAAGACGTAAAAGGCATAGTAAAGCAGAAAATAAAATAAAGATGGCAACCAAAATGGCACAGCACTACAAACAACAAACTTGGACAAATAAAACTGAACATAACTATACAAAAAGGAAAATGAATCTGACCAGAATAGAAGACGTTATAATCACCAGGTTGCAGATTGGGCACACACGAATGGCTCACCAACACCTGTTTTCAAGCATACAACCAGAAAGATGCAACGCTTGTCAAACAACAATTACCGTACGACAAATTATTATTGAATGCCCAAAAATATACCGGATACTGCAACACGTTAGGAATACCAGCCACACTCCCGGAAGCCCTAGATCCCGAGCATTACACCAAAATAATAAAATATCTTAAGATCACTAAACTGCACAACAAACTTTAAACTGACACGTACTGTACAATTACTGTTACGTAGGCGCTAATGGCATTGAAGTTGAAGCGCTTTAATACAATAAATTAAAAAAAAATTCAACCTTTTTAGTTGCGATAAAGTAAACTATTTAAAATAACTATTTCTCAACTTTAAGTTGAACGTTACGGATTCTGTGGAATATAGAAAGGACGCCTTTAAGGTACCCCTTAGGTAGGTCATCTTTCCAGGTTAAGAAATGATCACGTTGTGGATAGTCAAGGCTAAGTTAGGTTATGTGGGATAATAAGACTATTCGTCTGCCGCGTATGAGACAGTTGCTTAACCACTCGACAAGTTAAGTCAATATAGGTTAGATATATTGCTTTCGTCAGGTTTAGACTTTAGAGTATTAGTCAGGGGTGAAAGTAGAAAAGTTGTTTAGCAGGAACGCAATAGGCAGATAACTTAAAAAAAAGCAAAACATGCTTGTGATGTACTTCTACCTACCGCCGCTGGTTACCCATCGTCGGACAGATGTATAAGGAGCACAGGTTGTAGTGAGAAATTATTTGGTATACATAATAGGTTAGTTTGCTCTATACAAACATTTTTCCCACTACCATTGTTATGTTCATTTGATTGTGCCGCTCCGTCCGAATTATTCATCATACCTTAATTGCCTCTTCATAGGAATTAAAAACGTTATTTTATTTGCCGTTTGTATGTTGATAACAGTTTTGGTTATTTTGTTGTTTTTAAAGATTGAGTTATGACGAAGCCAATTTCGAGGTTTCCCTTTGTAGGCTAGATTTGCCGTTTAGAAACAATTCTCGGAAATGTTTATTCTCGGAAGACGCACGTGTGAATTTCGTTCTAGAATTGTTTCGTAATATGTTGCAATATTTTGGGGAATCCAGTTACGTTGAGTTCGTCAGTCAATCTTCAACCATTGACTCCGGTCTACCAATTCCATCTAAGGGGGCCGTTAAGAAATTAAGTACGGCAGGGGTGGCTTATGTTTTCGATGGATAACCATCGCGTGTAGTTTCGTATCGCTGTTTTCACCGTGGGGTGAACAGAATATCGACAAGTGTCGGATTTAAAGTACCTGTGCCTGTGCCGTTGCGGTGACAACTATTTTGCCCCAAAGTTTCCTGTAGAAGTTGTCCACCTTTTTCCCGGACCTGAAAATACCCCAGACTTGACCTGCTTCTGAAAAAATACCTCCGACATTGTGCCTGTCTCCGTCTCGCTTTTCGAAATTCAAGAGAATGAACTAAGATTTTTTTGTGCTGTGAAGAAAGTACCCTTTTTCGCGTCAGCTTGCAAAAGTTCAAGGGATTAAACGAACCCTTTTTATGTAACAAGAAGCGACCTTCAGTCGCCGACTGTCTTTTTTTGTGTACTACAAAGTGTAGAGTAATTTTTTATATATACTGTATCACTCCTGAAAGCTCCGGCGTCACTGACCACGTAGGTGTTTGAAAATGTAAATGACTTATGCCAGCGACGGCGAGTTTTTTTTGTCTTGAACGTTCAAATTAAAAGCTTGTAATATGGAACTATAAAATTTAATTATATGTGTATTAAAATTTACTGCCTCTTTTATTATTGTGCATTCTGTATTTGTGTGTGTACGAATTTTGCAAGCTTTATAAACAGGAGGAAGGCACAATAAAGGTGCGTCCGATTCTCGTAAGCTGCTGGCCTCTCGGCCTTCCACGAGGACCTACAACCAGCTGTATTTGGAAGGTGGCGCCCACTAATTTTGACCCACTCTGTACACAACTAGGAAGATTTCCTCCCGTAAGAGATTTCCGTGAACTCCCCCTACTCCTCTGAGCTAAGCTGCAGGCCTTTTTCCACCTATCCGGTTGCTGGTAGACGAAAAGCTCGTTTGGCCCGTAACACCATTTTGTGTATAACCCAAAGTTTTCGCTCTGTTTGCCCTAGGTAAACTACATGATAGTTGTCGCACTTCATGTTGACAACATTCAATAATTGTTGTCTTTTTCTTTTTTGTTTAGGTCAATGGCCTGTTGATTATGTACCATGTAGTAGGTTCTGTGATTTTTCTTTGCAGTTATGCCGGACAGAAAACTGACCTAACCCGTCGATCACAGAGGAGAAGTTCCATGTAGAAGAATTCTTTTAATACTTAACATTAATATTAGGTATTTTAATACCGTAAAAAGTATTTTAAAATACATAATTGTTTGCTCTATGTATACTACTGTAGGAATAATACTTTTGGACAAATTCTTTCACATTTATTGTATGCTCGTATAGTTGTCAATAAAGTCGTTTTCTAAATATTGTGGTTACTAGTCCCCTTGTCTAATAAATTATGTTTATGGTTATGCCTTTCCAAGACCCGCGACTCGTCGCAGAGCGGTGTTGTTAGGTAATATTTAGGAAATTTGGGGTGGCGGGTCCGAAGCGGCCGAAGGGGTGGCTTCTCAGGTGGGCTCGGAGTTCGCGCGTTCGGTATAAGTGTGTATATGTATGTTGCTTAGTTTATAAATGCACTGAAGTGATGTATACCTATGTATTGGCTGGAGATGGGTAGTTGTTGATTGAAACTGTAGATAATGCTTTTGCTTATGTAGTACTGTTAGTAATGGTAATTACTGTGTTCTTATGATTGATGCTCCTGGTACTATGTTTGGAGAGCCAGTGAGCTCTCTAAGGTTCTTGGGGGTTGTGTACCCGCGCAGGATTCCGTTCTAAGCTGTTTAATGCTTGGGAGAGTCGGTGATTGGGCCTAATCACTCGGCTTGACTTCGACCTGGTTCACCAGTCAGTGATCTCTCTGCATTGCACTTTGCAGAGTGGCCCGTGGAGAGCCTGTCTCTCACTCTTTTCCTTGTGATGCACGTACGGCGGCCGGCGGAGTTCGGCTGGTGATCACAATCACATGGGGGAACTGAACCCATTGGCCGGTGGTGACATTCGGTTACCCGTTACCCGTTACAGGTTAGGTACATCAGTTAAGATCTACTAAAGACGGCCCTGTCAAGAACACCTACCCTGAACGAGAACTACTAGAGACGGTTCTGTCATGGTGCCAAAGGTGAACTACTAGGTGCTACGCGGGATCCTACAGGGGGACAGCCGACCCCCTGTAAGTAGAAATGTAGAAGTTGCAATGCTAATGTAGTAATGTATTATTGTTTGTGTGTTCTATGCTTTGCTGGTTTGTGCTGAAATGGGGTTGTGACTGTTTGTGTGTTTATTTTGTGAGTGAACCGCGTACATTTCAGAACTTATGATCTGGTTGAACATGTTCTTCATCCAAGCTTATTTACGCAAAAATTAGATCAATTTTAGAAACACGTATCTCAAATGTCAAAATATCGTTGACGCCTTTTGCTTGTAACTGTTAAAGTATAAAGTTTCAGCAGAATACGGCCCTGTACAAATGGAAACATAGTAAAGAGCAAATGTCAAACATATTTTTTTCTCTGCAAAAGTTATCTTAGCCAACTCTGAATGTAATTCCTATAAAATTGAAGCAAACATGTTGGATTACAGAAAACGCATAGCTGTTCAGTGCAAAAAAATACCAACTTTTTTAATATGAGCAATTTATAAAATGAATGGCCTTGAATGCATTTAATTGTATAAATTACGCAATTTTCGATTATCAAAACGTTTTTTTGTTGTCCTAGATATGTAGAGCAAAAGGTTATCATTTCAACCGTGACATACTATTGGTTTAGTGTGATGCGAAGATATCACTGGAAGCTTCAAATACAGCAATCATGGTGCGGTCAGTGGTCATATTAACTATAATTTTTGCATTATTTGTAAACAGTTATTGTTATAATGTGCCTCCAGTTAACGTAACTGCATATCTTGATAGTTATTACGTTTTTTCCGCGCAAGACGACGATATAAGTGAATTTACTATTTACATCAACCGCAACGAGAAACTTGAATCGATTGACCAAGCTGTTTATAGAGACACCCAATATGTACCATCAGGAGAAGACGGATGGGAATTTTTTATATCATGGGTGGCTCAACCAATTAAAATAGGAGATGTACTGAATTACATTGTGGCCGTTAAGAAAGACGAACTGTTATACATCTCAAATTCGAGGACCTTTGAAGTAAAAGGTAATATTTAAGTTAAACTTCTTAATTATTTACTGGAATCTAAAATGCCTAAAACATTCGTTCATGATTATATAATAATAATAAATGTCTTTATTTCACAATGGTACATCAAAAACAAATATATATTAAGTATAAACAAAGCCCATATAATTGTACCATTGGAAACATTCAGACCAAGTCTGCTCTTCCATAGAAACCCAGAAAGAGAAAAAAAAAAATAATAATAATAAAGGGAAAGGAAAACATGTTACCTAAATCTAATAAATAACTAGTTACATAAATTGCAAATAAGTAACTAAATAAGTAGGTGCAGGTTCGAGTTCAACAACTACCGCTGTGAGACTGTTGACGCATTAGTATTTTGCTGTACTGTTTTTTAAACATATCATGAGGCATCTTCAAAACTATGAAAATTGTTGTAGTCAAAGTTGTACTGCAGATACAGTACTAGCCCTTGAAGATGTTCCTTGTATTCATGCATGGAAGGTAGACAATTTAGAAGCTAGAATGCCCTCGGTAATGTCTGCGGAAACTTTAATAATTGTTTATATGTTTTTCCTTGCCTTTACGACAGAATTGTATGATGATTATTTGTTGCAGAACTTGTCTCGCCTATTGCAAGGCCGATACCTAAATTAATACTGCATTGGTAAATCAGAAATAGAGAATAATTTTTAGTTTTAGATTTAGTTAATTCGCTGCTGAATGCTATTTAACAATAATAATTCAATATATGATCAAACATATTAATTTGTTGAAAATGTAAACACAGTGATGTCATGAGATATTTGTTTACATTTATGCGTTTTCGATAGCCTTTGTATTCAAAATAAATATTTTCATTTAAAAAATGATTTGTACAAATATATTTTGTTTAAAGTTAACGTTGTTTTATTTTACCATAGTGTTTGTATGTACATAAAAATATCAAGCAATCAAAACAAAAACACCCTTACAATATTTAAGCATGCCACACTCGTGCCGAGAAGATTTAAGTTCTAGAATTAGATTTGATCAATTTGAAGGCATTGGGACAACCTCCAACGTTAATTAGGTGTTGGTTGAGTTGTCCATGTTCGTAGAATCCTCTTGCAACGACAGTAGATTAATACTTTCCTTCAAGTATCTGAGATGTTCTAATAAAATTTCTTCGGCGATGAGGTGACCCAGAATTTCCGTGGGTGAGGCCCATGTTAAGCTGTAGGTCTCCGCTGTTCTGTGTTTCAGCTAGTTCACTCTACAGGTTAGCAGGTTGGATGTTGCTAACATCTTTATTAGAATACGATATTTGAAAAGTGGTAGATTTTTCTTTGACTGATTTATGTTCTTTTACTTATTTTTCACCTTTAATAAGTAATACGGCCTTGTTTATTAAATATGCACGCCACCTATTTTCGATACATACTTAACTTCTAGTTTTGACTAATTTGGCAATAAATCAAATCAAAATGTATCATTTGTGCTATATCTCAAAGTTGTTTTAAATCCAACCATGCTGTTGAAGCATGTTTTGTTGGGGGTTGCTATTTGTTAGGAGAGCTGAGAACACTTATAAACGGTAGTATTAATATATAAACATACAGGGGAACTATACAGGCTGAGTCCCCTAAGACGAATCATTTTGATATCTTGAAATCACATAGAACTATTTTCTGTTGTACCGTCGTGTATGCTACACGACTTAGTAAAACCAACAGAATAATACAAATTCTCATGTGTTAGTTCTAAGAAGAACTACATCCAAAGAGAAATCACGCATAACCATGAATCCACAGGAATCGCCAAGACAGTGTTTCACAGTACGTTGTCAAATGTTACCAGTCGATTGCGCCAGCTTCAACGGAAGTGCCTTGCTCATAAAACTACATTATGTTTCAACGTTAACAAAATTCATTATCGGACACTTGATTTATTTTTTTTAACACTCATTATGTTGTTTCTAAGAGAAACTTTCTCTTACTGAACATTAAATGTGAATTAACTCAACATGGTGCTATAATAATAAAGAAAAATATTTATAAAAACCAAAATATGTATTATCTTTCATGAAAAGAATTTCATTATACTGACCTCAAAATATGAAACTGGAAATATACCTGACAGTAATCTTTGAAAATCGATAAGACTGTCTTTTATTCGTGCTACGTGATCTCTTTTTAGGTACCATTTCAGGCGAAAATAATTTAAATCCGATTTATAAGTTTTGTAATTATTTATTTAACAGCTCCTAAATAGATCTTATACTCAACTGTCATATAATAGGTATCTCCTAACCGATAGAACCCATTTGCACCTGCCAAAAATTGAACAAAGTTGATATTATTTCAATTACTGAGCTGCTCACTATCCGCAACATTTTCAACAAAACGGTACACCGCAGATACCGCAAGAAAAACCATCTTGTGTGTTACAACATGCTCTAATTAAGATATCTTAACCTATTGCTAAAACGAATACAGCTATATTAACCTACCCTATAAGAAAATAAGTTGTTTAATCACATATAAATCAAATACGAGGTAAATTTATGTTTCCGATCTTGAATTTTGGTTCGTCAAGCTGTACAGCTGTGTTTATAGAAGATAAAACTGGTTGTTTTGATTGATATTCATCTTCAGTAAAGCATAGACATACTCAACCTTATCTGTACATTCTTGAGCTTTATTTTAATAAATATAAGTAAAAATGTAATGATTTTGACAGCATGATACATAAATGTAAATTTGTGAATTTAATACTTTTATTTTGCGAAAAATATGTTTGTAATAATGTCCTTATGTGTGTAAGGAAGCTTTGTGTTAATTTTGATTAAGATTGAAGTTATTTTCAATAATTTATTTATAATTTAATGTAAATTTAATTGTCAAAAAATAAAATATTTTGGTGTCTTTTTTGTGTAAATTTAGTGATATAAGAAAGTTATTGTATTTTATAGATATTTGTAATTAATTTGGTCAATTTGAAGCTTCATTGTGATTGCAGGAGCCCCTCGGGGCTACAAAAAAATTGATAGTAGTTGCAATAAAATCACCGAGCCGAGACCGCGCCAATTTACAGCTCCGCTAATTTTGTAATTCGTGTAAAGAATTTAGTGACTTGAGCATTAAATAAATGTATTTATGTTTATCTACATATTTAAAGTGTTTTCTTCCACTTACGTACGAGGAATTGTGAAATCCTCGAAAAATTCTAATTTTCGGGAAGAGTCGAAAGTGGCGTGGGTCGATCGTCATTTGTTTTTAAAAGCGTCGGTTGATTATGGACTGATTTTCAATTTGATTAGTTTGGTATAAACGTCAACGTTAATTGTAAATACATTATAACCTACAAGAAATAATAAAAATTTAATTAAATATAAATAAAGAAATAAAAAAGAAGTGGTTCGAAATATTAAAATGCAAGACTAAATTACGACAAGAAACCCTAAAAAGAAATGTAACCGCGAAGTAATTGGAGGTTACAATATTAAACTTACTCATACGAATTTAATATTCAGTGCATGGTGTTTTACTATGCGAAAGCTGTATGAAGAGCTTAATCTACTTCCGTGTTACTGAGATTTGGATGCTACAAACAACAATTAACTACGACTGTATTGAATTGGAACAATAGAAGCTTGGAAGAAGTGTTTGTTGCTTCATTGATAAAAAGTTTATTACGTGTCTAAAGAACTGCACACGCCAATGCTGCCTGAAAATTCTGGACAGAAGTGCATTCCACGAAGCTTGAGGACTACAAACATGAGGTAAATGTTTCTAACAAAGGGAAAATAGAAACAATTTTGAAATATTAATAGAACTATAGTTGTTGTTTTATTATGTTGATATAGAATTATAAACTTGAAGTGTATTTTGTATTACAAAAGGGAAAGCAATTATAATTTGAAATTAATTTTGTAAACCAGTTTTTTTTTAAATGATAATCACCTTGAATTTCCCTATGTTTTCTTTGTTTATGTACTTGTTTGTTACCAGCTGTACGAGTTCATACACTACGACGAATTATAGCAGCGACCCTGAGATCTGCAATAAGGTTTGTGAAATTTATTGATTTCGTGTTGGTTAACAATTTATGAATTTGTGTATTGTTGATATTTTTCTAGAGGAGCATATCTTGATTAGGATTTTGATACAAAACATGGCGCCCAAGGTATAAGGTTTAACCAGTCACTGTATTTTATTTGCACAACATTCAATAATTTATTTGTCGGACAGCAATAATTATTTAATTCCATGAACGAAAGGGAAAACAACATTAATTTATTTAGGCCAAGAAAGTCGGGGTATCCCAGCATAATTTATTTGACAGCTCAACGAAAGGATAACACAGCAATAATTTATTTAGTCCAATCAACAATCAACCAAGGGACACACAGCATAGTATATTTGGCGCCCAACGTGGGGCAATACAGCATAATTTAATTTAACAGCGCAACATCGGGCAACACAGTAATATATATATATATATATATATACACGTTTAAGAAACATACTTTAGCTCCAACTGTAAGACCTACATCTAAAATTAATCTAAACACAAATATTTGGCCTAGATCGTTTTGTAGATCTATTTATATTTAAGTGTTTAGATGCCAAAAATGTGCCTCATAACATGGAAAAACTAAAAATTGAGATAGTATTCGCACAGAATCACTATTTAATTACAATTTTATAGATTTTATCGCTTGAGGATGTGTCACAGCCCTGCACTTGTAAGAATACGAAAGTCCATGTTGGAAGAATTCTGGCCCAATATGACCGTTACCACAACACCCTGGCTGCAGATAATCTCACGTACATCCAGAGAATTTCATGGTTTGACTCACGTCCAAATTAAGGAGCTCTAGGTCTATCTCCAAATTTTAATCCAAAATCTAAGCCAGTCCTATCATATCGTTATAGTATCAAGTGATATACAGAATATGATCTAAGGAGAAATTCCGTTTGCTGTTGTTTTTGTTGAAATGAAGATAGAGCTATTATCTATTGATACCAACTCATCAATTGCAGGCCTCGGTGGTCTAGTAGTTAGCGCATTTGCCTTTAGATCCAAGGGACGTAGGGTCGGTGAGATTTTTCCACTGGGGAAAAATCTGAAAGTGGGGGGAAAGTGGCCATCTGCCGGATATGAAGTAAAGCCGTAGGTCCCGTGCCACTGCGATGTGTGCACGTTAAAAGTCACTACTGGAGTTGGAATTACTCCAAATAGGCAAAATTCTTAGTTAGGATGTACAATAAGCCAATGATTCCTGCAGTGCTTAGAGATGCTTGGAAAACCGCGTCCTAGGTCTCGCTCTTTCAAATCAACAATTAATTAAGTTACCCATTAAGAACATTCTAATTACATTTATTTCCTGCTTTTAAAACCTTGGTAAAACTGAAAAACAAACGTTAAGGAAGGCCTGGCATTATTACTCTAAAAAATTTCCAAAGATACACAAGAAACTGTTACATAAATTGAAACTTTGATCTTACATAGTATGAAACAGCCATTCAAATACGATCTAGATACAGGTACAAGAACTTACAGAAACTAGATTCATATATAAAAGCTAGATGCAGTAAATCTAGATTTTACAAAACACTGCTGGCAAAACAATCAAAAAATGTTGGTATCCATAGTTTTACTTGTTGTACATAGAATGTTATAAAATATTGTTACTTATATTTCTGCTTCGTAAAGTATTCTTTGAGCTGTTGTTTCTTAATTTTACCAGATGCACTTTTTGGAAATTCTTGTACCACCTTAAGTTGGCTAGGTATTTTATGAAAGGCAATTTTTCCTTTTAAAAATTGAGCTAGGGATTTCTGTGTAAGCTGTGCTGCGTTTGTTAGTTTAACACATGCACACACTTCTTCCCCTAAACGTTCATGGGGTAGTCCAATCACCTAGAAATAGCAACCAAATCAAGTTTGTATTTTCGCTACAATTGCTTTTCCTTACATGTACTTCCGAAACATTGGGGTGCGTACTAATAATATCCTCAATTTCTCTTGGAATTATATTTTCACCTCCTCTAATGATCAAATCTTTCAATCTTCCTACAATTTTAGCATATCCATTTTCCTGAAGAATCACCAGGTCACTTAAAACAAAGTTAATATTCAATTGTACCCATCTATCCAGACAAAATCAATTAAGTACCCAGTTTTTAACCATCTGTCCGGTCCAATAATGTCTTTGGTTTTCTTGTCATCATTCCAGTAACCCAACATAGTGGAATAGCCACGAACACACAGTTCCCCAGGAGTTCCCATAGGAACCATGGTTCCATTTTCATCAACTACTTTGACTTCCAGATGATCCCCAACATGACCTAGAGTGTCTTTAGATTCGTATTCGTCCGCCGGCAAACATTGAAAGATTATAGGTGAGGATTCTGTCATTCCATAAGAGCTCTGCGGTAAATTAAATGTTTTGCTTACAATTGGGTAAAATCATAACTAAAACGATACCTTAACTTTTTTTAAGTTAAGCACCTTTTTGATTTTTTTATACAGCTCAGGAGAGCAATAGGCTGCTCCCGTATGGGCTATTTCCAAGCAAATATCTTCCTTTAATCGATTTTGGATATCAATTAGATCAACATACATTGCGGGCGTTCCATAAGTTATTGTACACCTGTAACAAGAATTAGTAACATAAAATCATCATGGTCAAGGCTCTTACTTTTCTTCTTCTATAGCCTTGAGATTGTCAATAGGACTATACCCCGACGAAGGCAGTACCATGGTTGAACCAAAATGAAGTGCAGTCACAATAGAAGCAGTAGCGCCGTATATGTGGAACAGTGGTATTTGTACACACATTTTGTGATGAATTTGATGAAGTTCTAAACTCTTTCCGAAATAAAATGCATTATTAACTATTTGGAAATGACTTAAAATGGTTGCTTTTGGTTCTCCGGTTGTTCCCTGCCACGAAAGGAGATTATATAAAATGTCTACAAATTTGTTTCAACACTTACCGAAGAGTACATAATGTAACAAGCATCATCAGGTTGAATTAAATGTTGATTATTCTTAATATTCATTATAGTTTTGAAGTCTGCCAACTCCATGATGTCATTGTATTTGTAAGTACCACTGTAGTAATAAACGATTGTCAAATAATAACGTAGAAATATAAATGACACCTATGCGCGGTACTGGCTTTATAACTAATTCATCTCAAATTTACAACAAAGAGTTTAATATAGTGCCCATGAAATAGTCCAAATAAGCATTCATCAGGTCTGAGCTGGTTAAATCTGGCAGGAAACTATTAAATTATAGGCCAATTAATTCACTATCAACTATGCATAAACTATTAAGAATGTTAACAAACGGATCGAAAAATATAATCGGCTACTACCAATAAGTAGAACAAGCAGGTTTCCGCAACTACTGGTCAATCAGGGACTCACAAACTATCAAAAACCTTAACGAACAATGGAATGAATATAACATCAACCTATCGTTAGCATTTATAGACTATGAAGAGGTGTTCGACTCTGTTGAGCTACCCTTCACACTAAACCCAATGGACACCCGCAGGCTAGACTCCAAATATATCATTCTCATAATAGATACATATATACAACAAAGCTACATCAAAAGTAAAACTGAACAATTTAACAACGAAAAAAATCAAAGTGGACAGACGAGTTAGACAAGAGGATTTTAACCTTGTCCTGGAAGACATTTTTAACAACCTAGACAGGCAAGAAAACGTAGATGGAAATGTTATACTCCTTTAGGTAGGCTGATAACGGTGTGGTGATGAAGATATAAACTCAATAGACGTAGAAAACTTAAGCATAGAAGTTCCAACATACATATATGAATCAGGAAGACGAATAAGATTAGGATGGCTAGCATTGGCGGATTGAAACATATTTTGTATTCAAAAGTTTACAATAAAACAGAAGGCCAAAGTTACCGACGTGTGTATTAGCTCCGCACTCAGCTACAGCATGGATTTCGAAACTATTACTAAAAGAATTATACATCGCACAAGAAAATACAAACTGCCATGGAAAGAAAAATGTTGGAAAAACGGTGAGTAACAAGAAAACTACAGCATGGATAAAAGACAAACAGGGATGAAAGACTTAGACATCACAAAACCAAAATCGTTCTGGACTGGACATTTTATGTGAACGAGAGACGAAAGGTGGACTAAAAGATTGATAAACTGGAGACCAAGAGAAGACTGGAAGTCACCATTAAGATGAATGGACAACACCAGAGGAGTGCCTGAAAAACAACGGTATAGGTAAACACAGCACAGAGATGAGTGGAGAAGAAAAAGTGAGACCTACGTCGAACAACGGACAGAACAAAGTTGAAGAAGACGAAGAAGTGCTAATCGGTATAAATGCTGTTGTCCCTTGTACCCACAACAGAGCTTCAAAGAAGAGTTCATTTACTATAGAAAACATGTATATGTGTACGTAAAATTAAAATGTTAAGTGTATACAAACCAGGAACCGCAATTAGCTTAATTCAAGTTAGTTATGAAATGACTATAGATTATCTCGCGATATTACAATGAAAATAGTCAGAAATATGAAAAAAATTGACTAATCAATTACGGAATTATACCAATGAATGACATACTATCACTGACAGAGGGAAGTGAAGACGATGCCAAACAAACTGTTATAAACAATTGGAGACAGAATATGACGAATATTCCAAGGGCGATAGGAAGTTTGGTAGTTTAATTCCTGGACTAGGAAAATAAGAGGAGGCACCATTTAAACAACACGAAAAATATTTAGTGTTTATTAAAAGTAACCTCCATTTACTTTAATAAACTTATTGTATCGTTCTAAGACTTTTAGGAAACAGTAAACAAAGGCGTCCGAAAAAACTGCTTTCAATTTGGCGGTTATATTTATCTTAATATCGACTTACGTCCTGAAAACCTGTCCCTTTGAGAGCACTATTCATTTAAAGGACGCGAAAAGAATTTCCTGGTGTCAAGTCGGGTAAATACAGTGGCGATTAAGCTCAAGAAGGACGTATTTTATGAGAAATGACTTTAAAATCAGTGCAGAATGAGCAGGTGTATTTTTATGCAACATGAATAAATTACAGTTTTCTCGAAACTGCTGTCACGCTCGTGAAATGCTATGCAATAAGTTTTTCTTATCTCAACGTAAAATGCATTATTTACTGTTTGTTTATCTTTGTGGATCACAATCTGTTATCGATGAAGGTGTTCAGCATGGTTTGATTCTGCATTTTTGCAAATAAATGTTTTGTATATTGGCGATGAGTTTTCAACCCAATGCAAGCTCTGGCGTTTCATTTCAGCATCGTACTGAAACACTTATGACTCATCACCTGTTAAAATGCAGCTAAGAAGCTGTGTATTGTCGCTACAAACTCTGAACGAGCTCAGCGTACGATGCAACTCTTCTCTGCTTTTTCTACTTCCTAAGACTGTGCAACCTGATATGCAACCCATCATGCGGCTACCCTTTGTCATAATTTCACGACCTCCTATGATCTAATATTTATATCGATATCGAGAAATGGGCGGCTAGTTCTAGCATCATCTTGACCATCTTCACGAACGTTGAAATGTTTAAATTATTCAAATACACTAGTACGGCTTAAGGTCTTATCACCGTACACAGTTTAAACATTTTAAGTTTCTCTTAAGGTAAAGCTAAATTTAGTATTCACCCGATACTCTAGGACGACTGACAAAAACAAGATTCTCTACTGATGAACAGAAGAAGCCATAACAGAAGAGTTGGTGAAAGCAGTAACTGTCCCCATTTACAAGAAAGGAAAGAATAGACTTTGTCCAAATTATAGAATTATTGTACTATTATCAGCTGTATATCAAGTGACATTTTAAAATGATACACTCTATATACTTGGAAATTAAAATTAGAGAGTGCATTGTTGAGACCGTTATATAGCATTAGATTTATTGACTATCTGCTCAAGCTAAGATCCTACACTATGTTTCTGCACAGGATGCTAGTGCGTAAAGTACAACCATTATTTTAAGACCGAATCTTTGAAGCCTTTGACTTAGGCATTATCTGTAACTGATAGGGGACACTCAGGTAGAACCAGCCAACGTAGTCAGGTAAGTTTTAAAATATTTATAAAATTTTACACATTACTCCATTTCTCCAAAGATCCATAACAATGCGAAACACAAATAAAATCAATATCTACTACACGCCACAAATTCACAACTGCATCAAACTTTTAATTTGGGAAAGTACACAATGCCAAGTCATTAAGCTTAATTACCTGACTCATCCAAAAGACAAATAGAAAGAAAAATTCTTTACTTCATTGTTCATTTTCAAAAGTTTCTATACAAGCAAAATATTAAAATACCATTAAGTTTCTATTTTAAAATACGCACACCGAGTACAGATCTGTAGACTAGTAACAACCGCTCGTTCTTTTGTTACGGCATTACAAGCTTCACTCTGAGAGGAAATGACAAGATAACAGTGGCTCAAAGATTCGGCCTTAAAATAATGGTTGTACTTTACATAGTGTGTTTCTGTCAGTAGGCACGGAGTAAAGAGCTACTATTAAATGGAAAATTCTAACAGAAACTGAAATGTTTAAAACTGTAGCAGCATCTTCAGTCGTACTATTGAAAAGTTTAACTGTATGAAACACAGACCTGAGAATGTTGAATCTTTCATAATGCTGATTCAGAACAAAAGTTCGCGAAATTGTGGCAGAAGGTTGACGAACTTTCTCAAGTGAAAATTATTTCCATAGAGAAACAATTTCAAGACATAGAAAATATCTCAAGAAAAATATAGCAGCCGAATTGCAAGCAGTTTCTTTGGACGTCTTTGCCGCTTGTTTTCAAACAATTCTAAAAATAAGTGTACTAAAGTACGTGGGGATTACTTTAAATAATTTTAAAATGTGTTTCGTGTTAATTAAATTGTATTTCTTTTTATTATGCCAGTGTCAAATGTTAACAAATTAAAGTACAATTTGCTGCAATATCCACATGATATAGCTCTGTTTAACCTTACTCTGTACATATTGTTGATAAAATTCCTAAGTGGGAAGCGATTCTCGTCAAATGAAGAAGTTTAGGACGAAGTTTGTTACAGGCCAATCGAGCTTTTTCGACGATTCCTAACTATCTTGATGGAAAAGGGCCTACAGCTTAGCTCAGAGGAGTAGGGGTGGTTCACGGAAACCGCTTACGGGAGGAAATCCTTAGTAGTGTATAGGGTAAGTCAAAATTAGTGGGCGCCTCCTTCCAAATCCAGCTGGTTGTAGGTCCTCGTGGAAGGCCGAGAAGCTAGCAGCTTACGGGAACACTTGCACGATTTCTTTATTTCCTTTTCACTTCACAAAGATCCGAACTGAATTCGACAGGAGCAATTATAATCTTTAATTGTCCAAAACCAAGGCGTACATTTTGCTATCGCTTATAAATCCGACTGTGAGTCGGATTTATTCTTGCTCTACAGCAAAACAAAACGGTACGGTAAAACAGTCTCCAGCCTAATTTTTATTCTAGAAGAAATACCACGTGCAGGTTTTAGGAAAAACCCTCGGGAAGCAATATTGGAATGCAGCAAAACAAATAAATTCCTAGAAGTGTTTTCTAACAATTCCGTTTGCACGGTGAAAAACATCCCACAAAGAAAAACCTTGGACAAATCTGGGACTCCTTCGATCGTAAATTATTCCAAGACGGGAAACACCAACAAGCTTAACAATGCTCCATTCTTTAAAGACGCAATGTAACCAAAACTGTATCCAATATACAAACGGCAATTAAAATAGCGTTACCAATTCTTACGAAGCGGCAAACAAATTAAGAAATTGATTCATATAAAGCGGCGAATTTAAAAATAACATAACGAGTTGAAGAATATTTTACATCCTTGGGTTCTGTTCTAAATTAAATAAATTGCTGTTAAAGAAGATTATATTTAGGAGGATTATAATTACAACACGCTAAACTATTTTTCTATTTCATTCTGATAACAATCGAAATAGTGGCCTTATATTGGTCTACCACTTTCATAACTAAGGCATCACAGTTACAGTTTATTCAAGATCACTTACTTGAGCTTTTCATCTGAAATAATGATAACACCCGTAAGTGAAGGAATCGTCTTGCTGTTTAATTTTTCTGTCAAATTTGTTTTTAATTCTGGTGCAATCTTCGTTAAAACATCGTAAAAATTTTGATGCTTAACTTTGTATGGGCAAATCATCATCTTAATTCCTACTGTGTTGATAGAATATTCCATTTCTGGTGCTTCGTAATACGGATTTAATGCGACCTAGGAATTTCAATTTTATATCACAGTATCTACGTTAAAGCTTTCATGTCAAAATTAACATACCATATAAAAGCCTCCTCGTACAATTGCCATATTAACAACACACCATTCAATTATATTAGGTGCCCAGAGGCCCACTCGATCGCCTTTCTGTAATCCTAAAGTCTGCAAACCGGCAGCAAATTTATCAGCTCTTTCTAAAAGTTCCTGGTACGTTATCCTTTCTTGGGTTTCCCGGGAAATTACTGCTTCTCTATGCGGAAATTTCGTTGCACTTATTTCCAACAGATTTCCTAATGTCATAGCTTTTAATGGTTCACTTCCTACGTGATGGAAATAACTTAATTTCGGAAATTTTTTCATTTTAAATATCACAACTGTGTTTTTCTTTCTACAGAGCTAAATTCTTGGTTTACACTGCTTCCTTTTAGTTAGTAGTTAGTGACTAAATTCTGCTACTAAAAATAGAATATTACCACATATAAAAAAACGTATTTGTTTCATTAAGTTGTATCACATTATATTGTAGCCTTCTGAAGGTTTTACTTGTGACTGACTGACTTCTTTGATAATGAACGCAGTTGAAACATATGTCTTATTTATCTAAACAGGTACGTTTAATTTGTAAAATATCAGTATTAACTTGAAAATAACTAAAAAATTGATTCTGTAATCTACACCATTTTACGATAATTAGCGTATATACCAATTAGAAAATTTTAAAAGTGTATTGAAATTACTTTCATTATAATGTAACTGAAGGTGCTAGAGTTAATTTGAATGGTGTTATCAAAGAAACAATTAATTGAGTCGTGGAAGATATCCGTTGGTCTTGGATTAGGTAAATTGACGATTACAAGGTAATTTTTATTGCAAATCGCTTACATGTTTTTCATCGCACTGTATAACATTTTAAATACAGTGTTACGTGCATAAGTGATACTGCAAGGATAATGCTTATTAAAAATTAAAATTATAAAAGTTAGGGTTAAATTTCGTAATATCTTTTTTCCATTCATTCATACTACTGTCCTCCCCCTGCGGAACCGCTTTCGCATTACTTCAGGGGGGGGGCGGGCGTCTCTTACATCCATTCATGCAATATGCACCCTAAACTTAATTAAGTTAAATACGGTCGCCTCAGTCGGGGTTTGACCACGCGGCCGATTGAACCGCATTTCTCTGTGAACTCGACTGACAGCGCCTATTCGCACTGCCCTACCGAGGTCCCTAAATTTCGTAGTATTGAAATTATCAATTGTACACGGTCCAAACGATCATTTTCGTCAGCCCACAACAAATCGATGGAAAACAATCTTCGGCTAGTACATGGAGGAGTGAGGGTTCGCTAAAAACGTTTACAAGAAGAAAGTCTTGATTGTTACGGTGTACAGGGTACGTCAAACTAAGTGGCGCCATCGTTTCAAGTAACAGCTTACGGGAAATCGAACCTCCCTTATTGTACTTGCTCCTTACCTGAAAATTCCTTACAAAGTACAAGCAAAAAGGAACATACACAAAAATAACAAGTCAAAAATTATTTGTTATGGTTCTAAATATATTCAACCAAATACTAAATGGTTGGTATAATTACAATAAAAAAAAACGTTAAAGGGGTAACGAAATTAATTTTTATCGGTTTAAAACGAAACAAGAAACCACACGGTGTTTTCTACTGTATTGATTCCTGTTTAATTCGACTTTGATTGTGGATAATAATTTACGGGAAACGGTTGAAATTTAATTACATGAACAATTATTAACCCCAACTCTAGTTGCATTAATACCCAAAGAAGAAAAGCATCTGCGTACCTCAAAGTTGTAGGGTCGGTCATTAAAAATTTGAAAAATCAGACGGACCTTACATGATATGTGGATGTACCTGCTTGTGGCAACCATGCCTGGCTCCGGTAGCGTAGTGGTAAAATTATTACTTTGTTCGCACAATGTTTGGTGCACAAATTCCGACAGATTTAATTGTCTTTTTTTCATATTTTCTATTTTGTTTAAAACAGTAGAATAATAATATAAATTGTCTTAAAATTTCATCCATTGCTATTGCCATGCTAAGTACGTAAGTACAGTTTCTAACGAGTTTTAGTTAAACAAAATAAATAGGTTGAAATATGAAAAGTTCGGCAACGCAAAATTGCATATTTCAAACAATTGTAAACACATAATTCAACTTATAAATTATATTCTATTTTTAGAAAATAGAAAAATAATCAACAATTTCTATCTCTGATATGATTTAATTTTTATTTAAAAGTTACGATTTTATTTGTGTCCTATTTAATTATAAATGTATGCAATCCCTACAATTCTTTCTCTGAAAGTTATATCTATGATTGGAAACGAATATTTACAATTCGAGATTTTTGTCATTCGAGATTTTTTATGTGTATGTATGTTTTTTGATGTATCGATACAACTCTTTTTTGTGAGTTCAGTGATAAAATTTGATGCCTTTATTTTTAACAATTCTAGAGCTATTAAACAATAATATTTCGGAATTGTTAGCTAGCAGTTCATGAAAACAAAAGAATGCTAGATGCTGAAACAGTTTTGTAAAGTTGTCGCCTTGTGTTGTGTTGTGTTGTGTTGATGTTCCATAGATTCGGCAGTGCAGTTGCGCTAATCAATTAATTAACTAAATTAATTATAACTGCAAATTTTAACATCAGAATTGATTCCATTAACAGCAAGCGAATGAATTCAATTTTTAATTATGGCTGCTTTTGGTAAGCTTCTTAGAACTCAGCAGGAAATTTGTACTTTATTTTGCAATCTGCATAGAAGAGCAAGACTGAATGGCCCGCTCGTTCTCCGGACCCGAATTCATTGAATGTCTTTCTTCGGGAAGATTTAAAATCTAGATATTAACCGTACTAACAAATAATTTGGAAGAATCGTTGGATAAATAAAAATTCCTGCGGAGCATTTTGTTAATGCAACTGAATGATTTATACATAAACTTGGTTATTGCCAAGAAATTTATATATTATTTATTATTCATATGACCGTGGTGGAACCTGGCATCAGAGTTTCCAGGTCGCACTAGCGCCTCTGACTTGACCTAAAAAATCCTACCGTAATGGTAGACGGGACCGACAGCTTTAACGTGCCCTTCGTATCATTATTACAAATAAAGGTATCAAACTTTATATCACTGAACTCTATTGATTCAGAAAATATACCCTGTACATTTTCTGAATCGATTCTATTTAAAATATAAAAGCTGATATCATTTCCGGTTAAACCGGAAATCCTTTTAAACCGCCAATAGATTGTAGAAATCGTAATTGCCATATTAGAGATAATTGCATTGTTTCATCCTTTTGTACAAAAATCGACCAATAAGGCAGTTCGCTAACAGCGATAATCCTATATAGTACCTTGACTTGTATTCTAGTGTTATCAGCGGCTGTATGAAAATAATTAGTTACTGTTCGGTTAGCCTTGGTATACGATATCAAATACTAAAATATTATGTCTGGTCAATCCTATTGTACGGACTTGAGGTTTTCGAGATGTGGACCATCCGCATATAACGGACATATGAAGACCAGAATGTTAAGGTCCTAAGCAGAACTCACCTTGCTGAATGAGAACTCTTTACAACAGTGAAGGAATGCTACGGGCCAAACGAGCTTTTCCATCGACCCGTGACCGGATAGGTGGAAAAAGGCCTGCAGCTTAGCTCAGAGGAGTAGGGGAAGTTCACGGAAATCGCTTACGGGACGAAATCTTCCTGGTTGTGTACAGAGTAGGTCAAAATTAGTGGGAGCCACCTTCCAAATACAGCTGACTGCAGGTCCTCGTGAACGGCCGAGAAGCCAGCAGCTTACGGGAATCGGACTCACTTTTATTGTGCCTCCCTTCTGTTTAAAAAGCTTGCAAAATTCATGCACTCACAAATACAAAATACACAATAATAAAAGGAGGCGGTGAAGTTTAAAACACATATAATCAAATGCTTAGAAATGACACAATACATAAAAAGGACAGCAAATGATGATCTCGTAGTTTAATAATACAAACTGTTGATTTGAACGTTCAAGAAACAAACCTGCCGCTGCTGGCGCACGATATTTACCTTCTTCAAACAACTACGTGGCCAGAGGCGTCGAGTTTACAAGCATAAGACAATATAAAAGGTGATTTCCAGATGCAGAAAAGAGAGGAAGACAACGTTCTTCGGGGCAGCGTTGGAACGAAATGTTGCTGTTACGGCCCTGCGGATTAGGTTGATCCCAACACCGTCAGTTAGCGTTGAGGGAGAGACGGAACTCTTCGAACGATGAAAATAAAACAACAGCTTTCACCACCACACTTGCACGGTTTTTCTTTTTAAATCGCTGAAATCCGATATGAATCGAAAGGAGCAATTATCCTTAATTTTCCAAGCGCCAAGGCGAACACTTGCTATTACTTATTTATATTCCACTTCGTCGATTATATTTGCCTGAAGCAAAATGCGATACGGTAAAACCCGAAGTAGCAGATGCGCCGCGATAAAAAAGACCCGATATTCGAAATTACGTCCGTCTGTTCCAAAGGTCTAGCTCCTACTGCACTTCCCCTCGCTGCAAACAAAATTCCCAGCCTAATTTGTTCTAGAACAAAATTGACATGTGCGTCTTTTGAGAAAAGTTAGGGAAGCGATATCTGAAAGCTAGCACTGCTAAACAAAGGAATTTCTGGAAATATTTACAGCCACCGCTAATAAACATGTCAAGCGAAAGTGGCCTAGTCATAAATTAAATATTTCAAAATAGTGAAAATTGTAATCAACATAAAAATGGCAATAAAATAACGTTTTTAATTCCTATGAAGCGGCAATTAGATTTTGACTAATTCGGACGGAGCGGTACAATATAAATGAACATAACAAGAAAGGAAAATTTGGTACATTGGTCGTATACTTAGACATGATCGATTCCATTCCGAAAGACGAATAGAGATGAGGAGATTATCATAAATGAGAATCATCAGAGCAAATGCAGGTCTACACATATAAGAAATACAAGATGGCCGCCTATAGACGTTACGTTACGACGCTGAAAGAAAAAGAAGTTCTTTTAGAATTTTTACTATTTAACTTTTGTTTGAAGTCCTTTTATTGTATTTTGCTCGGAATTATGTATCACCTGTTCTGGAACATCCTGTACATGTTGAAATGATTGTCCTAATCGTAGTACTTTTAACGAAGTGTTCGTTTGCAGTGTGTAGATTAAAAGAATATAATCCGTCTGAATTAATAACAATATCGTTTCACTTTATTTATTTAGATGTAGCAGATGTACATTACTTTAAACAATTGATTTAATAATACAAAATTGCTATTTTGGAAACCAAAATCTTACAAAAAATATCCAAAAAGGGTTATAAACTTCCCCTGATAGAGTTATAATACTTTTTTACATGGTCGGCTTATATGAATGTGAGATAAAGCGTTACCATACAAAATGAGAGTTTTGTCTTAATTTGCTTCAAAGAATTTAATTATTTCCCCAGTTGTTATTGATTTTATTAATAAAATTTGCCGGAAATATCAATTTCCCAGATATTTTGTATTGCTATTTTAAGTAATAACAAATATTCCAAATGTCTGAAACGAAATCTTACAGTACTGACAGTAAATTGTAAGAATCAAGCTAAGACATGCCCTTGGTTTACGTAACTACCTTCAACTCAAATTCTATTAGCCATACCGTATATAAATTTGTCACATGTTTACGTGTTTAGAACTTGCTTGTAAAGTTTTATCAAATCTATTGATTCACCTCATTCATAAAAACAGCTACTTAAATAATAACCATATCTTATAGAAGCATATTTTCTTTAATCCAGTCTATATAGTTCGCCACCCTTGTATGCCCATCCGGAAATGTGTATCCACACCCTCTTCCGAAATTTACAATTCCCACTTGGTGCCATTGATCGTCAGAAAGAAACATGAGGGGTCCACCGGAATCGCCCATACACGTGAATGCAGTATTATTTCTGGATGCTCTGGTGCACAGGTGGTTTTCAGTGATCTCTCTTTTCGGTTCGGTATATTCTTTTTGGCATTCTTCGTTTGTTATAACTGAACTAAGAACCTTTTTCTTTATTGTTATTAAATCGCCAGTAATTGATCGCCCCCATCCTGATGCTGCTACGGAGTCTCCTGGTTTGATTGTTACTGTTGCTGATTCTGACAGACATATGGGTTGTATATCATCTGGAACAAAGCATATATAAATATTATAAGAAGAAGAACAAAATTGTCATTTTTCTTAATTTGAAGAATGTTTCATGTTGTAAAATGTACCAGCATTGTGTAGCTGTGTCATCGCTGTAAAACTTAGACGCATATTATGTAAGTCCTGGGAATTGTGCTGGTGGGCGGTGATCCACATGGGACGAAAATACAAAATTTTGCGGGTTATCTTAAAGACCATACGTTGGGATTAGTTTTAGTAAAAAATAGTCCTCTTATATTATTTTGAACCGGAACTGATTCTTTAGCCAAAACAATCGGATTCCGATTATAGAATTGAAAATCTGATTCCGATTCAAGAATCGAGAACCCGGTTGCAATTCTAGAATAGAAACTAATTATTTTTGCTAGAGAATCAGTTCCGGTTCAGAATAGTATAAGAGGACTATTCTATTTTATTTATTTATTCTAACTCTAGAATCGGAAATCTCTCTCCGAATCTAGAATCAAAAATTACATACAGCTTCCAAATCGAAAATTTGATTCCAATTCTGATATCCCATTTTAAAATCAAGAATGTTATTTATATTCTAGAATTAAAAGTGGTAAACAGAATTGTATTCCGTTTCCATAATTGACTCTACCATAGTTCAAATAATAATCTGTACTCTACACTCCTATTGTACTTAAAAACAGCTTCAATTTAAGCAAACCTTTTTTTAATATACCACGGGTTTCTAAAATTAAAATTTTCGAAAATCCATAGACAATATTAAAAAAAAATTATATTGAAGAATTTGATAGCAGCACAAAATTTTATGAAAACCCCCAGACTCCTTCCTGATTTTAATTCAATGCAAAAAATTAAAATCGTCAATCACTTTCAGAATCTAGAATCAAAAATCGTATTTAGATTTGAGATTCCAAAATCTGATTACAATTCTAGAATAGATAATCATTTTCCAATTTTAAGATTAAGAATCGTAATCATATTATAGAATCGAAAATTGGATTCCGGTTATAAAATCACAATCATATTTAGATTCTAGAATCGATAATCGAATGTTTAATATAGTATCGAAACAGGTATATCAATCCCAGAATGAACTTTCCAATCGTGTTAATAATAATATTTACATGTTTTAAACTTTCTAAATTTCCATCATTTTGAAAGTTTATTAACTTTAGAAGCACGT
>JABXWE010007505.1:0-25012 GCA_014611495.1 Limonius californicus
TATATATATATATATATATATATATATATCGGTTATGTAACGACATTTAAAAATAAAATATCTTAAAGTATGTTTGTGGATATCCAGAAATAGATATCGACATTCGATATTAAAATGTTTATAAAGTTTACCGCAACAGGCGAACTTTAAGCTCATCATTATAATCGTATAAATTCGCAACTTGCAGGTATGAATTTTATCAATGAACGGATCCAGATTTTCAACAACATACAAGAAGAAAAATTTGACAAATAATCTGTCAGAATGATCTTTCTTTGCTTGCATTGTTTTTATTTTATGAATATTAATGGGAGCCTTGCAACCGGTTTTTACTTATGTCCCCCCATAAAAGAAAACATGTTTAAAAATGTAAGAAATTATTTTTGTTTGACTTTTAGCTATAATCACGATTTTTAAGAAACTTTTTATACGTTTGAAAGTTAAGCCTCGTATTTAAAAATATCTGTTTGTAGTTGCTATAAAACTCTTAAGTTTTGAGAAAATTCTTATTGTTTTCCTTGCCACATTGAAAATGTTTGCTTCCACTTGCTTAAAATACCCACGTTTGAATAGCGGAAAATAGAACTGAATATCTCTAAATATTTGTTTTGTCATAATTAAATTGTTGAGAAAATTCTTGTAGATACAAGATACAACGGTAATGTGAATTCCTTCATAGGTATTTTAATATATATATACTTTCGTTCGTTATAAAAACATCATATATGAAAAATTGAAATCAGAAATGCCTATCTCTATGTTTTTTTATACTTATCATTACTATTAAGAAAATTCTCGTAGATTAAAAAAGAATGTTATTTCTCTTGGCATATTTGAAAATACAATATGCTTTCCTTTCTGTTTTTTGACAGTTTGGGAAAATTCATATTGACTAAAAGTCAAAGTGAATTTCCTCATCATATTTAAAAATATGCAGCATAAAAAAAAATTATTTATGAAAACCGTAACAAGTCTCTGAATTTTTCCTGACGGTAATTATAATTATGGGAAATTTCTTAGTAAATATACAGCTATCCTGAAAGATAATGTCAATTGGCTTATCATTTTTTTTTAATATCTGCTTTCATTCGTAATAAAAATGATGATTGATTAAACGTAAAGCAAAAATGTATATTTCAAAATTATTTACGGTTTAATTTATGAGTTGAAAAAATTGATATTGAGTAAAAGCTAATGTTAATGTCCTCATCTTATGTATTTAAAAATATCTACTTCCATTCATTATAAAAATGTAGGACTAAGTTTTATATAATAATTGTAATTTAAATTTTGAGAAAATTCTTATCGATTGTAAATTAATGTTAATGTTCTTATCAGATCTAAAATATCTGCTTTCAGTTACTTATTTAGAGTGGTGGATAATTAAAAACAAATAAAAAAATTACACGAATGTGGTTTCACCACAACGCGACATGCACGTACTTATTTGCTCGTGCACACATGTGTATACACAGAAGAACATTTTTAACTTCCTGTACACAAAAACAACACTTGTTAATCCTCGTTTACAACCAACAGCCAACAGGTGGTGAATATTAATCAGAAAATTCTCCGCTGTGCCTCACCTCTGGTAAATTCGAAACGATCAAATTGTTGTTCGCCATCGAATCCATTCTTCAGCGCTCAAAGTCAAAAATAAAGCAAAATCCAGCGAAAACTTTCACTGCAACGTCATAATAAAAAACCAGGCACAACAAAAACCATCATCCTGCCGAGGCACCACACCGCAGGGCCATTTAAAGGCACTACGAGGAACAAGTCCAAGAAATGCCGTGCCACAACCACGTTGCTTTCCTTTAACGCACGCAACAATCAGAAATCACATCGTGTTCGATTTAAATTCACACACAAAAAAGTTCGATACTTGGGCTATACAACAACACAAGATGTAGTGCGTTTACGCGGACGCACGCACAAATACGCTTCTGTTAAAGAGATTCGGAGGCATTTTAATTCAAGAATCGAAAGACGCCGAGTCGTTCGCACCTAACCTAACATCAACTCGTTGGAATCGGTTTTAAAACCGAGCATACAAGCTAATCTTACTTAAGAAAGTTACTCCGTCTCCCTCTCCTATTACTGCTTAGCTGTGGGTCAATTCTGCATGCAAGCGTTGAGTATATGACGTGAAAATCACGACCACAAGAACTACGTTTTCTTTAATACTTCAGCAAATGTGTAGAAACTTTGATAACTTCTGAGAAATAAAGAGGTTGAAATTAAGTTTAGTGTTTCCGAATTTTGTTTATATAATTCTGCGATGTTTTCAACAATTTTGGATTGAACTTAAGGGGCTACTAACAAGCTGATATTAACGTTTCCTATTGTCAGTTGTCACCATAGCTACATTAATAGGCGACCTATCGACTTGTGCTTTTTTAACTAGTAAACAACATATCCAAGATTGGAATAAGGTGAAAAATTGTCAAAACATCATAAGAAATTGTGACAAAAAATTGTCAAAAGTAGTGCAAAATTCCGGATAAAATCAATCAACATTTGCGACCTATGTGGAATTATTTTATGAAACTTTTTCACCTTATTGCAAACATCCTTTAAGAACATAATGCGCACAATTCCAATCTCAAGATTTATCTGATTTTATCACAAACAGAACAACGCCAAGACTATATAAATAAACATTTATTTACCTATGGCTGTATGGAGATTTTATACCGTGAGTTCAAAAAGTAATTACCTAACGTTTGGCCATGGAATAGATACCAATTTATTTTATCTTATATTATACGTAGTGTCTTTTACTTTGGCTGCAGTTCCCGTTCCAGCGTTGATATAGACGGCTCTAAACCCGGGGCGGACAAGGAAACGAATATAATATGTCGATGTAAAAAGTTACTTTTAAGTCTGGGTTGCCAGGTCGCTTTAGGATCCCCTTAATAATATAGTTGTACCAACTATCTTATAAAAGGGACAATTAGGTCTGTGCTACTATAATTCACAAAATACAGACAGTCTAAATTATAATTTTCAAAATATATATTCAAAGGTCAAATTAACCTATTAACCTATTAAAAAAATGTCACGAAGTATTCAATATAGTGTTCTTATAAATCTACCTTTCTTGTGATGAATCCCTTTAATTTTTGAGAAATATATTTTTATATAACACTAGCGTGTCGTACAAAGTATATGATATATACCTATATTGCTGTGTTATTATAATGGAGGGGCTTAAATGCTAATTGGGCAGGGGTGTCATCTGGGGGTTTCATTATGATTTGTTGTGTAAATTAATGATATTTTAAAAAAATGGGATTTGACAGCTTGACAGTTTTCCTATCTGTCATAATCTTTGTAATTTCATTGGTTGTCAAGTAAAAGTAAACTTAAAAATTCGATTAAATAATTGAAGCACTAACCTTTAAATCGCCGTCGGGGTAAGACGTGTTTTTCGGCCCAATATATCATCTTCCCCGCCAGTCAACGATTACAAAATTTTAAATTAGAAATTACTTTGGTCTTTTTTTTAATGTCGTAAAAAATGTAATATTTAAAAGAGAATACAGCATCATCAAACGTAGTGTGGTTTTAATCGTCGCAAATAAAAAATGGTAAAGAAGGATGTGACGGGAAGAGCCGACAGTCCATGGAGAGCTCCAACCAGATGGAGGTGAATGCAGTCTGTGTACCAGATGAGCAGCTGTCCAGGGGCGTTTTAGCTTGCCTAACTACAGTGTAAAAGTTGGTACTGATGAAAGATAAACTAGTTACGGTGACATTAAAGCAAAGTGAGGGTTGGAAGAATATGCACGAGTTCTTTTTAACGTTCCGTCAAGCCTTCCTATTTCTCCAATCGTCCTCTCCTATTGCTCTATCCGTCATTGTTTGTGTAACTCTATTTATCCATGTCTGCGCGGGTCTTCCCCTTCCTCTTCTATTCTATGGAATATACATTAGTGTTGTTTTTGGCCACCGTTCCTCTCCCATCCTCATTACATGTCCGTACCATAGTACTAGTATCTAATTTCATGGATTTTGACCATAGTAATGAGTTTAGGAATCTAGTAACTCTTTTACCTTACTGGATTCTGTTGTGCATGTCCTTCTTTGTTGTACCTTCTTCCGAAATAATACTTCCCAAATATTTATATTCTTTATATGTTTTTATTTCTCTTATTTATAGCTCTGGATCTTCTTGTTCTTTGCCAATTTTTAGATATTCAGTTTTCGTTAGATTCATACCCAGTATATTACAAATTAACATTAAAGTATGTTAAAGAAACAATAGCATATTGACTTTTTAATCAAAAGCAAGTAGTTTTGAGAAACTATCCACATGCATAATATTAGGGTACTGTTAGCTACAAATTCTTTGTATTTTTGACATATGATTTACTTTTTTTTATTATAAAAAGAGTAACTATGTCTATTGCCGGATTATTTTTTGTAATAGGAACATTTAAGATTATGATACTACAACAGTATTTGAAAAATGTATGTGGAAAATTTTTAACAATATGTATATCAGAATACAAAACTTTAAAATAGATGCACCAGATGACATTAGTTTATTTTCACTTTACGAGGTACGATCAAAAAATACGGTGAATGAATTTTTATAGCACCATCTGCTGAAGCTACATCCATTTGAAGTAATAAGTCCGACAGCCTGATCCTTTGAGATAGTCAGTGTCAAGTTTGAACAAGTTGTGACTTGTCAAGCGGCTTCTAGAGCCGAAAGAGTGAGGTCGTGTTTACCGTGTCTGTCGCGCATCATGGATTTTGAACAACGCGTAAACATTAAGTTTTGTTTTAAGTTGCTAAAAAGTGCCAAAGAAGCTCATGAAATGTTAAAATCAGTGTATGGAGATAATGTAGTGACTCTGAAGACTGTTTACAAGTGGTATGAGCGATTTACAAGCGGAAATGAGTCGGTTGAAGACGAGAAACGGTCTGGACGTCCTTCGACCTCAAAAACAGACGAAAACCTGCAAAAAGTAGCAAAAATGGTTCGTTCAAACAGGCGATTGACTATTCGAGAGCTTACCGAAGAACTGAACATCTCATACATTTTAACCGATGATTTGCAAATGAGACGAGTGAGTGCGAAATTTGTTCCACACCTCGCTTCTGATCCGCGAGTTGTTGGTCGAAAAAAAGGTTCCTGTCTGTTCACATCCGCCTTATTCTCCGGATTTAGCACCATGCGACTTCTGGCTCTTTCCAAAAATAAAATCCGTGCGAAAAGGACAACGTTTTGACACCGTTCCCGACATTGAGAGGGCATCGACGGAGTAGCTGAAGGCCGTTCCGAAAGAAGCCTTCCAGAAATGCTTCCAAACATGGAATCACCGTTGGGATAAGCGCATCGTTAGCCAAGGAAAGTACTTTGAAGGAGATTAATTTAAATTTGATGTAACCGTATTATTTCGTTCGTAATGAAATTCATTCACCGCATTTTTTTATCACACCTCGTATAAGCAACATTTTGTATCTTATTCTACAGTGTGTTAGTGTTATGGATGAGTCTAGGTATAAAATGAAGTTAAAAAGTCCCAAACCACTTTTAGTTTAGATTCATAGTTCCTTCATAAATTAGTGTTACAGTTTGTGCCGGAATTTCATTTTAACTGCTGTTGTTTTTCGAAATCTAGGATCCTTATTAAGAATCCTCGCATTTTTAAACTGTCTGTAGTTTTATATACATTGCTTTTATATTTTATTTTTTGCCAATTGTTTTTGGTTTAAATGTAACTGGCTATTGCTACTTCGTATTTCATTTTTTACGCCCAATTACTAGATTGTAGAGCTACAAAAATTGAATCACAGTACTTCGAAAATATCGGCGTAACAACTTATTATTATAATAATTTAAGAGATATAAAACACAGCAATATATATATATATATATATATATAAACACGTGGGCGCGCGCGCGCACACACACACACACACACACACATACACACATCAGTGTATACCTAGTTCTACTTATGCACTTTTGCTAACAATTTGTGATTTTATTTTATATTTAAAATATTCAATTTTTAAGTATTAGTTTTAACTAAAATAAGATTTGATAAATTCGAGGGAAGAACAGGCCAAATTGTTAAACATTTAGATATACAGGGTGTTAGAGAAATCGATCACATACTTTCAAAGGGTGAATCTAGGTGCAAAATGTAGTCAAAAAGTCCTGAACCACTTTTGATTTTAGTTCCGTAGTTTCCTTATAATTATCGCCCCACATTGTTGGCGACAAAAAGTTATTGTATTTATAAAAGTCATGGAACAAACAAACAACTTATGCCAACTAGCTCAAACATAAAACTGTTATTTCAGGGAATTACTCGTGGCTTCGTCTCGTTCAAAAAGTTGAAACCGTTAAACCAAAAACTCGTGCTAATTCTTTCAACCCTCACTTTGCTTTAATGTCACCGTAACTAGTTTATCTTTTATCAGCACCAACCTTTACACTGTAGTTAGGCACGCTAAAATGCCCCTAGACAGCTACCCATCCGGTACACAGACTGCATTTACCTCCACCTGGTTGGTACAGCTCTCCGCCGTCAAGTCGTTCTTCACCATTTTTTATTTGCGACGATTAAAACCTCACTTCATTTAATGATGCTGTATTCTCTTTTAAAATATTACAATTTTTATCACATTCCAAACAAAAAAACAAAAGTAATCTCCAATTCAAAATTTAGTAATCGTTGACGGAAAAGGTTATTGTGAGACAGAAAGACACGTCTTGCCTCGACGGCCGGCGATTCAAAAGTGAAGGAAAAAGTCAATTATTTAATCGAATTTTAAAGCTTACTTTTACGTGACAACCAATGAAATTACAAAGATTATGACACATGGGAGAATTGTCAAGGTATCTAAATCCTATAATGTACTCACTGAATTTTAACAATTTGTTTTTTAATCACAATGTGATCAATTCCGATATAGTATTATTTTTTTTTGTAAAAGGCGCAGCTAAAGATAACCGTGAAAATTTTTTACAAAACTGTAGAGATGACATTGCGACATTGTTAGTATGCAGTCTTAAACGCAGATGTCCCAAAGACCTAATTGAGAATCTAAAGATTAATCTTTATTTATTCAATAACAGTATAAAACTCTGGTATTGTGTTGGCTCTCTGTAAAACCAACAGTTAAGATTAGAATACCATATCAATATTTTGCAAATTAATAGTATATTAAAGAATTATAGTACGAGTGCCTATAAATGCCTCAAAAACGAATTCTTTATACTATTTTTTATACTTTGCGTTTATATTTATCAAAATATAAATTTTACTTTAATAATTTTCATTCTCATATTGGGTGGGTTGGTATTAAAGCGATGTTGAATGTTTGAATAAATAAACTTTTGTTTTTATACTTTTTTGATTTGACAGGTTCAATTATTGCGATTTCATAAAAGTAAAATGGAAAACTACGTAATTTCTTGTACACCGCCTGAAATACGCCAAATGGTAGGTTAGTTTAATTTGACATTTCACATTTTCTGTTCAACTGATAAGTTCAAGTGCAATTGTACCAACCTTTAAAAATAAAATTTTGCGTGCATGTTTAAATTATTATAAAACCCAAATGACGTCATTCGCGTTTCGTAAGGAAAGCCTTATAAACGCAAAGTATAAAAAATACGTTTTTAAATAAACTGTATGCTATTTTAGTATTATGAGTTTGTAGAACTGTAGACGGTCTTCTACATATGTCATATAATCCCAAATATTTAACTTCCCTGTGATGATGTCTTTCTTCCTTTTATAAACTGATTAATGTATATTTTATTTCATTCATAACTAGTAACTTACAAAAAATTGACACACACTCACAGTTGACATGTGCAGCTTGTTAGACAGACTGGAATAAAAACTAAGATTATTTTTAGAGATGCATATTTTAGAGAGAATTAATATTTACGTTAACTAATTATTTTTTCTTTCATTTTATAAGTAATAACCATAACAGTTGCAGAATCCATTGCATTAGTATCTTTCTACACTTCAGTATTTTAAAGGCGTTTTAAGTTTAACACAGGGCTGTCGTTAGCCCCCTACATTCAATAATTAATATGAAATAAAATTTAAAGTATTGCAAATAAAATTTAGCATCTAGCAAGCTGCCAGATATATTTCTAAAATTTTGAAAACTTGAAAGCTGAACTGAAATAATATTGTATTTCTATTGAGCATTACAAGAATTCACGAGTACATAGACCCAGGAATCAATCAATTTATTTAGCAATGGATTAGAGATCAACTACGTAGAAAAGGAATGCCTGTACGCATATTATTACTGGATATTAATATTAATTATATTAATTTATCTAATTCAAAACACAAAGAGTACTAAAAAACAATTAGTTTACCGAAGCCCCTGGTGTAAGTTAGCACTATGTAACTTTCAAGATAGTTATATTGTAATACCTTAATAATAAGAGAAAGTCCATATAAACCTATGCCGATGTTTTGTCGTTTTGTTAACTTTTGTGAACGAGGCATTATGTACTTCCCGAGTATAAACTTCTTCAAATCTATGCTGCTTACTTAGACCGCTTCATTTTATCGACCAACTTTAAAATGAGTCCAATTGAAATCGAGATTTAGCACACAGCCAAATGCCATTGTAGGTGTTCACCGCAGGCATCTCGTCCTGATAGGAATGTTCTGTTCGTTTAGAAACATTCAAATGAACGTTTTTAGAACGCCCGTAGTTCCCGCCACTCGAACATACCAGCGAACGGTCTATAGGTTGGCAGGTAGAACCGCCTGAATGTAGACAGCACGCAAAGCGTGCTTATCGCAATCTAAGTCTACATGAAAATTTCCAACCCACCCGGGGAAATATCTTCGGAATATTAAATTTACGTTTGCGTGCATGCTATTTTCTAGAAGGAATACGAGGAATTCGTCTTTTGAATATCTACAGCGCAATTTAGATAGGGGGGCAACAAGTAAAGGCAATATTTAGTAGTTAGTACAGCCGCTAATGGCCTTCGAGAAAGGACGAAAGCCTAAAAGTGCGCAATTGCACGCTTTTCTGATTTCATGAACGAATGCAATAGAATTACTGATACTGTCACGGGCTTCCACCATTCTAGTTGCGGTATTGATTAGCTTGTCTATGAAATTTCGTCCGTAAAATGGAAAAGCATACATCTAACAGATCGATGGAAAAGGAATAAAGTTATTACATTCTGTTTTCAGTTGAAAATCAGAATAATATGAATCAAATATCTCTTGAAAGTAAGATGCACCCTTAATATTTTCTCTCACTCTATCTTTCATAGTGCTTTCTCTCTTCAAATCCCCCTCTTTCTTTTTAGCACGCTATTTCTTCATGCCATAGCGCTTTTACAACCCCTCCTTCCTTATGCTTCAGTATCCCTTTCATCCTACCCTCATCAAGATTCTCCCTTTTCGCTCCCCTCTCCACTACTTCTTTAATATTTTTCCCTCTCTATACCCCTTTGTTCCATTCTCCACTTTTGTTACTGTTTGCTCATCCATCTCATGCAATAATTCCCTCCTTTATTCTGCCATTCTATCTATTTCAAAAAATTAATAAATGTGCTAATTATTACATCTTACCACATTCAACATTTACCATTTGCCCACCTTCTCGCTGCTGTCTCTCCATTATTATTTTATTTACTTCTCTTCCTTACCTTTCTTTATCCTGTGCACCCCTATTTTTCGTTATTCCGTTATTTCGGCGTTCGCTTCCTTTTTTTCCTGTAACCTTCCCTTTTCAATATTTTTTTTCTTGTATATCCCTTGTCTCTCTTCTTCCTTATTTCATAGGAGAATTAACCAAACGCAAATACAAATTTATTATTTCTTGTAGCTCTTCTCTAGAAGAAAAATTTATACGACTATTCCTTAGAAAACGCTCTCCACCATCAGAAAGGTAATCAAATTTTACCACATCTTATTATTATTTTTTATTGTCATTTTCACTCTCGCTGTCCTGTTATTTTACCCCTAAAAAAATTCTCCTTGTATCTTGTCATTTTACCTGCATTTACGTGTCTGTCTCCTTTGTTCGTATTCGCCCCTTTTTATATTTCCTTCAGTTTCCCTTTTCACTTTCCCCAACCTCCCTACTCAACATTTTCCTCTTTCGTCTTTCTTCCTCTTCTTAATAATTTCTTAAAATTATTATTTAAAAGCAGAAGTCCTTGGTTACATTTAGAAAAGAACTTTTCAAACTTCCCACGTAATAATTATTTCCATCTCCGAAAATGCATTTGAAACCATTTAAATGAATTTATTTATAATTCTCTCAAATTTTGTTATAGACGATTGTCCTCTCTCACAAACTTACAATTTTAATTTGTAACCATTTGCCCCCTATATATTTTTTTAAACACTGATCTAGTTTCTCAATTAATTTATGAATATTTTTAGTATAATGAACCACTATTTGTTTATCGTTTATTCTATACTATTTTTAACACTTCAAGTTGCTCTGGGCCTTCCTACCATTTTGGCATCCCCTTGTGTGAATCGTTCCATTTTCATTTTTCGTTGCCTTACCATTGATTCACCTCTTACCTTTCACCTAATATATATCTAAAAACCTTGAACTGTGTTTCTAGAAAATATAAATACAAAACTTGTTTAAAATCTTTTAAAAGAAAAACAATTTTCGAATACTCAACATTTTTTCATATGCAGTAAAACTTACAAATTTAATTTCCAATCTCTTCTACAAAATGTTTTTCATTCATAATTTTATAAAAACGACAAGATTTTTCTATAATTTATTTTTCAAAAAAGTAAACAAGTACATAAATAAATCTAAGTTAAGGTCTAGAAAGCTCCGTCATGTTTATAAATAACACAAACAGCATTAAGTAAACAAATGACAAGCGTTTTGGTGTTGCGGGTTATATGCACTTCACGGTTATGTAACTGTGTTACTGTACAGGTGAATCATCCTAAATTAGAATAGTTTGGAGGGAAACCATATTCTAGATTTTTCTAACTTTAATCACACCGCCAAAGAAAAATAGCGTATGACATAAGTGCCCACCTACGCAAATATATTTAAAAATTGACGAGCAAATTTAGCACTCGAAGAAGAAGAAATTGGAATGATCTGGAAGTATTTCGCTACCCCCTCGGTATTTAATCAACTTCTTCGATGGTGGGCCCATCCTGCCCATTTTGCTCGCCCGTTCCTGCCTTACCACCATGTAATTTCGTCATGATGGGACTGCACATTCTACACAATTCCTTATAGCGATGTTCGAACTCGTCCTTGTCGGCCGTTTGATTACCATCCAACCATTTGATGCAATTTTCGCATTCTCTTTTTATCTTGTTCTTCTCGTCTGAGTTTAACTTATTACCAGCGTCGTCAATTGCTTGCTTCACGCTAAAGACGTAGCTCTCCAAGCGGTTTTTACTAGCAATTCGATCCCTTTGACGATCATCCTCTTCTTTATACTTTTCGGCTTCTGCGACCATTTTCTCGATGTCTCTTTGCGACAAACGCCCTTTGTCGTTCTTTATTGTAATACTTCTGGACTTCCCTGTGCTTACCTCCACTGCGGACACGTTCAAAATACCATTGGCGTCAATATCGAAGGTTACATCAATTTTAGGAATGCCCCTAGGCGCTGGGGGAATCCCACTAAGATCAAATGTGCCCAACAAGTTGTTATCCTTAGTCATCGCCCTTTCCCCTTCAAACACTTGAATGGTAACCGCTGGTTGATTATCCGAATAAGTTGTAAATGTTTGAGTTTGCTTCCCAGGAATTCTTGAATTCCTTTCGATAATCTTCGACATGACACCTCCAACAGTTTCGATGCCCAGCGACAAAGGAGTGACATCAACCAGAAGTACGTCTTGGATTTTCGAGCTTTGGTCTCCACTCAAAATTGCAGCTTGGACTGCTGCACCATAAGCTACGGCTTCGTCGGGGTTAATGGACAGGTTCAAGGTTTTTCCACAAAAGTAGTTTTGGAGAAGCGATTGGATTTTTGGAATTCTTGTTGATCCACCAACTAGTACCACATCATGGACAGTTCCCTTATCCATCTTGGCGTCCGTTAAAGCCTTCTCCACCGGTTGCAATGTGCTTCTAAACAAATCCGAGTTTAGTTCTTCGAACCGAGCGCGGGAAATTTTTGTGTAGAAGTCAACTCCGTCGAAAAGGGCGTCAATTTCCAGCGAAGCTTCCGTGCTGGAGGAAAGGGTGCGCTTGGCCCTTTCAGCCGCGGTTCTTAAGCGTCTGATGGCGCGAGAATTTTTGGACATGTCTTTCTTGTATTTTCTTTTGAATTCCTCCACAAAGTGGTTGACCAAACGGTTATCGAAGTCTTCTCCGCCCAAGTGGGTATCTCCAGCAGTTGATTTAACTTCAAATAAAGATCCTTCGTTGATGGTCAAAATGGAAACATCAAAGGTACCGCCCCCAAGATCAAAAATCAAAACATTCCGCTCACCTCGCAAGTTTTTGTCTAATCCATAAGCTAAAGCTGCCGCCGTTGGTTCATTTATAATCCGAAGAACATTAATTCCAGCTATGGCCCCAGCATCTTTCGTTGCTTGTCTTTGGGAATCATTGAAATAAGCAGGGACGGTGACGACAGCATCCTTGACGGTAGCCCCTAAATACGCTTCTGCAGTTTCCTTCATTTTAGTAAGAACCATAGAACTGATTTCCTCAGGATTGAACCTCTTCAGTTCCCCTTTGAACTCGACCTGAATCTTCGGTTTCCCATTTTCACTTACCACCTTGAAGGGCCAATGTTTGAGGTCGTTTTGGATTTTCGGGTCGTCAAATTTGCGCCCGATAAGCCTTTTTGCGTCGAAGACGGTGTTGTTGGGGTTCATCGCCACTTGATTCTTCGCGGCATCTCCGATAAGCCTTTCGGAGTCAGTGAAGGCCACATAACTTGGGGTTGTACGGTTACCTTGGTCGTTGGCGATGATTTCCACTTTTCCTTGCTGGAAAACCCCCACGCACGAATATGTGGTGCCCAGGTCAATTCCGATAGCTGGAGCTTTCACCATTTTTGCGAATTTACACTTAAAATTTGACAACACCTTTGAGCTCGCTTGTTTTGATTTTTAAACTGAATCGAAGCGCGCCTACAATTCGTTTAAATATGAACGGCCATGGAAAATTCTCGAAACGGTGTGATTGTGCCAGATCGGGAGGTTTCGTGAGAGCGTGATTGATTCTCTTAGAAAATCGAGCGACGGTTTTTTGCATGTTTTCTGAAAATGTTGGAAATCGAAGAAAATGTCGTTCGCAGAAGGGGTTAATTGTAGGGTAATTAGGGAAGCTTGAAAATGACCTGCATTGCTGCGGTCGGTGCACGAAGGTGCTATTTTGACGCGACGTCTGATTCACTAAAACGGAAATAGAAAACTATTAATTCAATACTTTTGTTGTGACATTTGAATCGAGCCGTGCGACATCATCAGGCTTGTCATATTTTCACAGTTTATAATTCTAGAAGAGTAAATTATTTAAGAATATTTTGATAATGCAATGACCTACTGAACACGGAAGGCAAACATAAAAAATTTAAAACAAGCTGTATTGTTCTTGGAATCCACAGTAGTTACGTTTAACCTTTGTACAAATTTTGGGTTTATTAAAACATCACTTTAGGACCTTGTTAAAACGTTATTCAAATAGAAGATAATAAAGTAAGATTGGTAATTATTAGCAATCAATAACAATAGAATTTCGGGGCTTGGAACAAGCGATGAGTTTATAAAATGCTAAATTATTGTTTGGCTATAGATTACGTAAATTAATGCAAATATAAACAACAATACAGCCATTAAAAGCATTACTAAGATTGATCTATTTGCATAATTAGTCAGTGCAATGATATAACAATTATGTGTACTTTTGTTGTGTGGGTTTGTTATTATTTTTAAATTATTTGATTACGTAGAAGTACGTAATTGCATTTTGTATTTTAATTGAACGAGATCTAGGACGAGGTTTTCCAAGCATCTCTTTGAATTCAGCCACTTTGGCTCGGTGTACACCTAACTATGGATTTTATTTGGGTTAGTTCCCACCCCAGAAGATATTATTAATGTATCATACATCACTGCGGCACGAGACATACGGCTTTACTTTTTATCCGACAGGAAGCCCACTATAAGATTTTTCGTCGCCAGACCTCAGCCGCGATCGAACCCGCGTCCTTTGGATCTAAAGGCAAGTGCGTTAACCATTGGACCGCCGAGGCCGGTCGTAATACCGATTAAAAATTGTTTAAAAATGCATTTAAATGCAATTTAATTTGTGCGTAGCGTTCCAAGTCAAAGTAATTCCGTTAAACCTTAAATTCAGAATCTAATTTTAGTTTCTTAATTACGAGGCTTGTTCAACTGAAGCCCATATGCCAATATCAATAATACCTACCAATAATTCAAATGACGTTTGTTAATGTTACTAGTGTTTGTAAGCAACACAACATTTGACAATTCAGACCAAGAAAATGAAGAAAGTGAGCCAAGAATACGAACCAAAATGTACAACTGAGAAATCAGAAAGTGGAGTGGAGGGTAATGGAGAAGCAAAAGACAGCATGACGGTGGAACGAAAAGTATAAAAAGAAATGTAAGACTGTAGAATTATGTGTACAGGAATATATAGAGTATCGGGAGAGGAAGCTAAAAACAATAGATTTATAATTTAGATGGAGATGGAAAAGCGTGCGAAAAAATAAATATCGGAGAATCATCAGAAGTAGGCAAGGAAAAAGAACAGTGAGGGAACGTGCGCGAAGAAGAATGGTTATAAAGTGAATACATAGTTTGATAAAGTGTAGGTAAAAAGGGGGTAGAGACCAACGAGGTGCGATATGGTCACCTATTCAAATTAAGCCAAAGGAAGGAATGGAAAAAAAGCCAACGCACGATACAAAGAAAGACATGAACAGGATACATAATTAAGAAGATATACGAGGCTTGTTCAACTGAAACCTGTCTTTGATCAACTTAGCCTTGAAAACAAATGCAATATCGCAAATGACGTTTGTTAATGTTAGTAGTGTTTGTAAGCAACACATTAATAAGTTTCTGGCGTTTGAATTTGATTCTGACTTTTAAAACTTTTATTTTGAAATTACGTTTGTTGTTGAACGTCCGTCCAGGTCTGATCAGCGTACGGTCCTACAATTTTCATGCGCTGGGGGTGAGCAGGCATTGCAGATTCATACGCGAATGCAAGCAGTGTATGGAAATGCATGTATTGCGTACCCAACTGTGAAGGAATGAAGCCGAAAATTTAAGAATGGAAAAGAGGGGACTATGGATGAGCCGCGACCAGGTACACGGTGTACTGCATTAACAGAAAGCAATATGGCATGTGTGGAAGACGTCATTAGAGAAAATAGAAGCGGTGCAGGTTTAAACCACCTACAGCACTCAGGCCATAGGCCCATTGTGCAATCCGCCCTGTTAGGGCTCGTCCCCAAAAAGCCCAGTGCCCACCGCGAAGGCTAGCAGCTGGTTTAAGGAGATGAGCTGTAAATCTTCCGGTTCCAGTATTCCAGCCCCAAGATAAATGTGCCGCAGCCTCATGAGACTGAGGCATTGGCACATTATGTGAAGAGAGGTTTCGTCCCCTTCATGGCATAATCTGCAAGTGGGATCGTTTATAATGCCAATCCTATGTAGGTGTTTGTGCAGGTGACAGTGGTCTGTTAGGAGTCCTGTTAGGGTCCTGATTTGCTTCTTGTTAAACTGTAGGAGCTCTTGGAACTTTGGTAGGGGTTCCTCTCCGATAAAGAGTTTAGCCTGCCTAGGTCCTTGTTGCGACCACCAGTCCTGAGCGAATTGGATTTTCACCCACTTCTTTATTTCTAGTTTTGCATTGCATTGTGGTATTCCGAGAACTGGTTCTGGTGCGACCGGGTGCCCATTAGAGCCCTGTCTGGCCAGCGAGTCCGCCTCTTCGTTACCATTGATGTAGCTGTGGCCTGGTAGCCACAGCAGTTTTACTGAGTTGTGTTCACAGAATCGCATCAGAGCCAAGCAACATTCAAGCACTAGCTCCAAAGTTACTCTGCAAGACTTTAGGGCTTGGAGAGCTGATTGGCTGCCAGAGCAAATGTAGATGTGTTTGTTTGCGAAACCTCTTTCTAGGTTTTCATGGGTGCAGGCCAGTATAGCGTAAACTTCGGCCTGGGAAATGATGGCGTACTTACCGAGAGAGAACGAAAGTTTTACTCTTGGTGATTCGCCATAGACATCTGCACCTGTACCGTCTTGGGTCCTAGAGCCATCTGTGAACCACACCAGTCATATTGAAGATGACATGGGTCTCCGCCAACCTCGGCAGGACCCTCATGTACCCCAGTGGTACCCAGAATTTGACCACTTCCAAGCACACTTGAGCCTGTAAGCTGCCTTCCTAGCCGCAGCCTCAATCGCTATGTGAAGGGGCGCAAGTCCTAGAAGTGCCTGCAGAACCGAAGTGGGGGCAGTTCGCATTGCTCCTGTCACTCCTAGCACACCAAGGCCGCATAGGTGAGTAGGGGCCTTATTACCGCCGTGTACATCCACATGATGACATTCGGTTTTAGGCCTCAAGTTTTCCCAAAGGTGCGTCTTCACATCCAGAAGGATAGTTGCTCTTTGTATTAGTTTTTCTGAGTGCTCCCTCCAGGTGAGTTTAACATCCAGGATTACTCCTAGTTTCTTAACCTGTCCATAGTATTGTTCGTAATCTGGGTTACAGTAAAGTTTGTTCGCAGTGGATTCCTCGTCTCTTGTCTAATGTACAAAAATGCTTGCGAATGGGCTTATCTCTGCAACACCTCACAGACTATACGCAAAATGGTGATGACTTTCTTCTGTCAATAGTTGCTGGTGACGAAACTTGGTGCCATTACTACGAAAAATCCAGTAAGTTATCGTGGATGCAGTGGAAACATACAAGTTCACCACCACGGAAGAAGTTTAAAGCACAACCTTCTGCAGGCAAGGTGATGTTAACTTTTTTTTTCGATCAAGAAGGACCCTTCTTGATAGAATTTAAGAAACCTGGAGTAAATGTCAATGTAAATCTGTACAATGAAACTTCGAACAAGCTTCATCAAGCATTAAGACGAAACGTCCAGGAAAACTTACGCGTGGGGTCATTTTGGTGCACGACAATGCTACGCCTCATGTTGCTAACGTGTAAAAGAAAATCTTCAACAAAAGAAATGGAGGGTTTAAGAGCATCTACCCTATAGCCCGGATTTTACGCCATGTGATTTCTGTATTTTTGGACCGCTGAAAAATGTGTTAAAAGGTCGGCATTTTGAGTCTGACACAGAAGTACAGATAGCTGTGGAAGACTTCTTCAATCAGTAGCCACAAGAATTCTATGAGCAAAATATACGTTGGTTATTAAAACAATGGGATAGATGCCTTAACTGTGACGGTAATTATTTGTAATTAAATTGGTGAATAAATTTTTTATAAAGTAAAATGGGTTTCAATTGAACACACCTCGTACATTATAGAATAACTCATTTAGTTTGAAATAATTATAACCAAAACCGTAATTAAATTCAAGTAATATTATTACGTTCAAGATAACTCCGGCAAATTTAGAAACAACTATTTATTTAATTCGCAGTTCCAACAGAAGGATTTTAAAATAACTTGGATTCAGAAGACCTCAACATTATTATAATTGGAAATAATTCAGTTCAAATTGTTTAAAGTATGCTAGCAACTAGTTTTAGATATTTAAATTTTATGATAGTTCTTACGATGAGCATTTTTCAGTTTCGGATTTATGTTTTATTTGCATACCATAAACTGAACGCATTTCTGTCTTCGTTAGTTGCTCGCGAATTCATATTTCCGACAAGTACATATGTCACATTCTTCAAGTATCTCTGTTTCTTTCTACTAAACGTGTCAGCCGACAGAATACGTATCACATACAGTGTTATGCTCATCGTAAAAACTATAGTTTACATTTAATTTCTAAATTTAATTCATTAATTCAGATTAAATTAATTAAAAGCAAAACAATAAGTAATTTGAGGTAAACCAACGTGCAGGATAAATCAAAATTAATCAGAATGTATTTATTTCACAGTTATTAAAATATAACAAAAATTCAAACAATTTCAATTTCAGTACCGAATTTCGGATATTTTAACTACATTACATTATATTTAATTGCAACATTTAATTTAACATTGTAAAATAGCGAAAAATAGAACCAATTCAACATGAAATATCTTGTCCAACTTAGTATAATTATAAAAAAGGCGGCAACTAATATGAGGTAAATTAATTATGTTGAAGATGAATTCAAACATCGTAGAAATCTTTAATTCAATTATATTCAGAACCGTTCTAGTAATTTTAGTGAAAATTAAATGAAAATTCGCTGTTATCTAGCTTAGCATGATTGCAGTCGAGAGATGCAGTTGAATTCAATTGAAAATATACATCATTTAATTAATAAGTGTTTCCAGAAATTTCAAATAATTCAATTCGATTAGTGGTAATTTAATTTAGCGACAGTCATTTAATTAATCTGCAAAGTAGCTACGATTAATAGTTTGCACGATCGGTTTTCTGAAAAATAAATGTTCTTTGTTTTACATATTTTGAGCACACGCGGTAAAAACTAAGTTAAGATAATACATTTATTAAAGTCCACAGTAAACTTACCTTTTTAAGACGAATATTAACCGGAGAAAAGATTTTTGATCTGTTACGTCTCTTGTTATTGATGTTCTTGTTTTTATTTTTATTTTTACCATTAGTTTTAGAAGATGATTTAGTAGTTTTTTTGTTGAGCTCATACTTGCTTTTACACATTTTAAAAGTATTATACGACAACACGCTACATCACCGGAAATAAAACTGTTACTAACAATCCAATAATGTGTCTAAAGTTGATTAAGTCCACATACTGGTGGTAATTTAATACATTAAACTGTTCACGCCCCTGCTACTGATATACGGAGATCTGCAGTTTATTGTAAATTTAAAGCAAATTAAATACATGTAGAACAATGGATTTCAAACTTTCACTAGATACAACCGTTTTCTAAAGCAATAATCTTTTAAAAACTACCAGCAACTTTTCAAATAAAAAAAAAACCTATGATGTTTAATAAATCTAGTACGTCTATTTATTAATTAGTCTCATATTCTATTTTGCCTAATATTGTGGCCCTTTGTTTGCAGATTTGATATTTATTAATATGATTCTGGGCAGTAAACACGATTATCAGGATTGTTCGATAACTACGTGGCCTAACACAGAGATGGCGCGAATTCGAAGGAATCTTCTTTACCATTTTATTAGATTAAATATGACAGTACAGAGCGATCTGTTACTTATGTATTGTTCTATGGTTACTTAGTCTGTTTTTGACAGTACGCCAAAATGAACGTCTTGTGTGATTTTGTAAACAATGGAAAAAACTCAGTTGAGAGCAGTGATAAAGTAGTTTTATTTGAAAGGCTTACCACCAACCGAAATCAAAGCAGAGCTGGATTCAACACTATTGGAATCCGCTCCTTCGTTTTCAATGGTTAAAAACTGGGTTGCCGAATTTAAGCGTAGTCGTGTGAGCACAAAGAGAAGCTGTATGGATTTAGAGAGGGAAGAGCGACTGTGGACGCCATCCAAAGGGTACAGAGAATAACAGAGGAAGCAAACAGGAAACATCCAAATAAATATGCAGTGCTAGTAACACTTGATGTGCGAAATGCTTTCAACTCGGTCCCTTGGAAGGGAATTATAGACGAGCTCGGGGAAAGACAAATATCCCCGTACCTAATAAGGATAATCTGCAATTATCTACAAAATAGAAGAATACAGGTGGGAGAAAGCCTAAACATGAACATGACATGCGGTGTACCCCAGGGTTCTATACTGGGCCCAACACTATAGAACATGTACTATGATAAGGTACTAAAGATTAAAACGCCCAAAGACACCACGTTCGTTGGATATGCAGATGACCTGGCACTGGTGGTGACTGGTGGTGTGTGGCAACGACTGGGAAGAGATCGAGGAAAACATAGAATGGGCAATAAGCAGGATTGAAAGATGGATGGAGGGAAAAAAGCTAGAACTGGCCCCGCATAAGACGGAGATGATAATACTTGCAGGGAAAAATTCTTTAAAATCTGTTAAGGTTAAAATGGGCGATGCAGAAAAAACCAGTCAGCGCAGCCTAAAGTATTTATAACATTTGGCAGACACATGAATATGGGCTACCACATAGAAGAGGTAACCAAAAAGGCCGAAGGGACAGCGTTAAAATTGGGTCCACTAATGCCTAACATTGGTGGAGCCAGAGCCGGACGCAGAAGAGCGGTGTGCTCGGTAGTGAATTCCATTATGCTTTATGATGCTTATAGCCTTAGGTTAGGTTTAAGCTAGGTTTAGGTTACATATTAGGTTAAGTTTAGGTTAGGTTTAGGTTAGGTTTGGTTTAGGTTAAGTTTAGGTTAGGTTTAGGTTAGCTGTAGATTAGGTTAGGTTTAGGTTAGGTTTACGTTAGGTTTAGGTTAGGTTTAGGTTAGGTTAGGTTTAGGTTAGGTTTACGTTATGTTTAGGTTAGGTTTAGGTTAGGTTTAGCTTAGGTTTAGGTTAGATTTAGGTTACTTTAGGTTAGGTTTACATTAGGTTTATGTTAACTTTAGGTTAGGTTAAGATTAGGTTTAGGTTAGGTTTAGATTACATTTAAGTTAATTTACGTTAGGTTTAGAATTAGGTTCGGAACGCTGGTTCGTCCCTGTCTGTAAGTAAAATTTTTCTAGCGGGTTCAGATCTAAAGTTGCGCCTTCTGTCGATAAAAAATAAAGCCGCAGGTCCTAAGCCATTGTGATTTGCAGCATGTTACAGTTGTAAATTCTTTGTGAGAGTCTACAATAAGCCAGCTACAGTGCTTAGAGATACTTAAACAACAGCAAACTAGATCTCGCTTATTCAAAATAAACAAATCTATCCCAGACTCGCTGTCAAAACCCATTCTATCCCACTCTGAAACCCCCAGGGATGAAAGTAAGCTGGCACTCTCCGGAACACCGTTTCTATAACAGATTTGCAATCGAAACTTAATACCAGTTTTAACCCACCAAGGAATAGAAAATAATAATACTAGTTTATCAAACTACATCAAGAAATTCACTGCGCTCGTTATATATCTGTACGGCGATAATTAGTGGGCGGCGGGGGAGGTAGAAGCACGGTTAACATTCGTCCGTTGCACACGACACCAACGTGTATATCATAAGCTTCTTGTGTTTCTTTTTTTAAAGCACCCAGCAAGTTACGTTCTTGCTAGACATTTTTGTAGTTTCACCTTGCATAAACTGCGTGAGCGATTGTTTGGCGTAAACGAAATTTTCGAGTGTTAATAATATGCAATTGGTTGTAATTATTGTAGAATTTTATATAGGTAGTATTTCAAATAACATTCCTAGAAGAAGCTTTTTAAACAGAGTTCACTTAAAATGGAAACATATCGTTAATGTGTGATGAGCGAAATCGATATTTCACAATTAACTAGAAGGATCTTAGGAAGAGATTTGGTGAACATTCTCAGTAAAAATGTAGGCTTGGTTAAATTGCGCTTTCACATTTCTATACACTTCCGTATTGTGGGTTGTCTACATTAAATAGATATTTTTATTGTTGAGCATATACATAGATGAAATAGCAATAGCAAACAACAAATAGTATTATCTTTAATTCGATTTGAATTAACACGCTCCATAGTGCTGATACTGCAATATTGCGATTTCATTTGCTTAAAAAGTTGTTCTGAAATAAAATCTAATTCCTCTTACTATTATTTATATAAAATTGGATAGAAACATCACCAAACGCGATTTTTGAATTCTAAAAAAAATATCTGCCGAAACCCGGGATTGAACCGGGGACCTTTAGATCTTCAGTCTAACGCTCTCCCAACTGAGCTATTTCGGCTGACACAAGTTTCTGTACGTTAGCATTATATCAGTGTGATTTACATCTCGCCTTCCACTCTTGTATCTTCATTATTTACTTTACATCAATTTCAAATTTTGATTAAAAAAATAATTTTACTGTTACCAACTACCATCAAAAATAATTGCGAAATATAAAAAATTCACAGTAGGCCTAATTTTATCGAACAAATTATTAAGAAAAGATGTTCAGAATCACAAAAATAGCTCAAATCCATTTTTCATCACATAATTTTTATTCTAATGATTGCTAATATTATAATGATAAATGAATGAAAATTCCATTGTTGTCTTAACAAAGAGTATCATAAAAAACAAAACCGTCAATTAAGTTTACGAACTCTAAATTTAGCATCTTGTAAATTTAAATAACAAGTTAAAGATAAAGAATGGCTGGAATATACCTAACCGTTGCTGAAAAAGTGGAAATAGTGCGTTTGGTTGATGAGAACGTTCGGGAATTTATTCCAATACATCCGCAAAAATAATTAGTTTTAAAACAATTAGAGATGTTAACAATTGCTTTAATTATATTGTAAGTATTTGTATTTCTAAATCAGGACTACAACATTTAAGTAATGGTAGATCCAATGGCGTATCCAGCTCAAAACGGAAGGGGGATAGCTTTCTGAATCCAACTTCTTTTGTGGGGGAAGGGGTCCATGGGAGGGGGCATGCAATAATCAACAATTTCGAAAGTTAAAAGCTATTTTTATTAATAATATTAATTTTTGAACAGTAGTTTGCGAGGAGTAGCTTCCACTAATTGTTCCTTGTTTGCAAAAATCCATTGACGATGAATGCTTAGTATGGCTAACCCATTTAACCTATTTTCACCAATAGTGCTTCTAAGCCATGTTGTAATTTGGCAAAGGGAGCTGAATAAACGCTCTATAGTGCTTCCAGTCCATTTTGAACCACAATTACCTTTCTCCATGAACGATTTTGCAGATTACATTGCAGCCTTATGCCCCTGGGTCTCTACATGTGCTTTGCAATATGTGTCCAGTCACTGATGATTGAATTTTTTCTTGAGGTATTTGGCATCAGCCGCAAAATTGTAGTTTTTCGGAGGTACCTACCCAGCCATTTTCCAGAAGATGTTTTTGCTTATCAACTGGCAGAGTGGTCGCCAGGCCGACGATATTTCCAATATCATCATAATGGAAACTGTCGTCTTCAGTTTTACTATCACTATCTGGCATCGTAGTTTGAACCATAGAAGAAGGCCTCACATCACACTGTCTGAAGCAGAGGGCGATTGTACTGCCTTGCCCTCATCGCTGCTGCTGGTAGGCACTTTTCTTTCGTTAAAAATTCATTGCAAAAAATAAAATATAACTTTTACTAAACGATGATTAGGACACGCCATCACCCGTGCAAACGCAGATACCCAAATAAACGTCAATACTTACCATTCTTACCAAAAAAATTTCTAATATCCATTTTTGTATAATTTGTAATAAAGAAGATGGCACGAAACAAAAAACTTTACTGTCGTAAAAATTGCACAAACTTGTGACCCTTGTGTGAAGGTAACTTAACTGCACTGACTCTAACCGAAATGCGCGCGCTCTTATACATATATGTAGTACGAGGTAAATAGCTTATGGACATGGGGCGAGATTATTCTAGAAAGCTCCTTTGTTGCCACAAGCTAACTATACATCCATCTGTGAGAAGTCATAAGAACCACAACCTGTACGTGTATAATACACGTACAGATTGTAGTTCTTATGACTTTTAACAGATGGCTCGAGGGTTTCTACTTCGTAATTAGTTTCTTTCAAAATGTTGACATACAAACAAGCAACCTATTAATCAATTTTTTAGAAAGTTGTTATTTTTTCTATTGTATTTTAATTTTTTTCTAATTTGCAGCCTCCCCCCCTCCAGATACGCCCTTGGGTAGAATCAACTTTCGACGAAATTGTATTACAAGAAGTGGGTAATAATCGAAGCTTAAAAAACAGCTGCACAACTGGAAGTCTCCCAAACCAAAGGTTGATTAGATATCCCCGCTTTCACGATTAACTGCAAAAGATAGTATTCGCAAAAATTAAATATTTGGTGTGGCATGTAAAACGATCGAATTATTGACCCATTATTTTCTAGATTTTAGAGTTTCTTAACAAGGAATTTCAGGATGTCCTAGAAGAGTTGCAAGTGTTGTTGAGAGAAAATTTGTACGTGCAGTCAGGTGGATCACCAATTCATAATGCAATTGTATGCAATTTGTTAAACCAAATTTCTCTTTAATTTTTTGGCCACCCAGATCCCCTCATATAACGTCATTGGACTTTTATTACTGGGGTGATTATCAAAACAAAACGTATATAATAATGTTATTTAAAAAATACCTTCGTATTACAGCCGGCCAGAAATAACTGCACGTTGTAGTTCTTATAACTTTTAACAGTTGTCGCGAGGCTCTCTATTTCGTACTTAATTTATTTCAAATATTGTTGACATACCAACAAGCAACATATTAATCAATTTTTCAAAAATTTGGTTTTTTAATTTTTTTTGTTTTATTTTAAACTTCTTCCACCTTGGAAGGGGGCAGTGGCCCCCCCCTGGATACGGCCTTGCCTACTATGTTTTTTCAATGTAGTAGGCTACTAGGTTTCAGTAAAATTATCGTAAAAACAACCGCTAGTATAATTGATCAAAATTTGAAATCGATAGGAAAACAAATAAGGAAGATACAGGGGTGTGAAGGTGAGTAGTGAAACACACTGTAAAAACATATTTTGTGCATTAATTACACCTAAATTAAACACATACCTTCTAAATTTTTATATTTATGTTTTAAAAAATTAATCATTACATTTAATTTTTTAATATTTCATCCTTTTCAAAGTTAACCAAAGATACTACAATTATTTTTAAATATTTTGATATTTAATTGGTAGTAATGTTTGGTATCATAAGCCTTTTCGGATTTGTTCTCTTGTGGTTAATTCAGAAACTGTGACCTAGATATTAATTGTTATAACTCCGTTCATTGCATATGCATTTAAAAATATTTCAAGATA
>JABXWE010007507.1:0-39147 GCA_014611495.1 Limonius californicus
CAAACTTTCAAATTCAAATCGAACTACCAACATCGTAAAAAAACAAACTAAAAACAGTACGATTATAGGCCTCCTTAACGTACTGTTTTTAAGCTAAAACAGTGCGCTTAGAACGGCTTTATAAAACCGAAATAGAAAAATTATATTATAAGCGATTACGGTTAGTACTGGTTATATCATCTATTGTTACTATCCTTTATACTATATAATTTATTCTATAAAATTTATCGAATTAAAATCGTTACTCCCTGTGAGCGTAGGCACCGTGCAATGATCTAGAACGCCTCCGACACTCGGAGTTGTGCTAGGATGCTAAATATTATGTATAAGTGTTGTATTTTGCATTTGGTAATTAACTCAATCTCAATATGATCAACATGTAGTTCTGGGGACCGCGGTAGAGTAATGGCTGCAGCGCTTGGCTTCGGAGTTATTCTACCAAAGTCGCTCAGGTTCGAATCCTGAGCACTGCACTTTCCCAGGGTGTTTGTGGTGTCTGCGGCATGGGGTTTTTCAAGGGTGGGGCATGTTAGACCTGTGAATAGCACGAAATGTGCTGAGCCGGGGTAAGCTGGGTGGGATGGGAATCTTGGAGTTTCCAAAGGCAACTCCACAATTCTTAATAAAAAAACATGTAGTTCTGTGAAGAGAAATGTATTAAGTATGCGGAATATTTATATATGATGCAGATTTATATTTTGTTTATACTTTATCCAACTAAAATAATCCCAAACAATGTGTTACGGATGTACAGCTCTCTGAAGTTGCACCTACCTGGTCACCTTTCTTGATAACTTCAACGATAATGGCAACAATGTAACGATATTTTTCACACATTTACTTTGTCTTGGAAATTATCTTTACTACACAACAGACACAAAACAACTAACTCGTAGCTAGTAACTAATATCAAAGCGTAATTATTACAATTTGTTAAACAGTAAGGTTTTTCCACTTAATCAATGGTCTGTCGTCAATTTAGAGGAACTATTCGAATATATCAAATATCTATTGTCGAAGGTATTAAAGACGGTGTAAATTCAAAGGGTTGTTACTCCGTAACGAAGGTCTTTCGGACCACGAACTTACCTCCCCAAGGTTGCCAGCGTAAATTTTAAATACCTTGTATAATTCATGATCTGGGAAGCCCTCTATAAAGTATAACAAAATTTGATTGACGTCGACGTTGCAGTTTTCAATATAACGTTTTTCTTTAATTTATGAGACGACTGTAAAGCAATATATATTTTTAGATATACTATGTAGTGTGCCTTTTGAAAATACAATAATTTATTTTGATATATTAGTTTTCCAACCGTTCATATTCATCCGCCTTTATTAACTTTTGGGCATCTCAAAATTTAAATGGCGTATACTCATCATAGTATATGCATATATTTCACCATCTACAATTTGATAAAAAATGAAAATTTGGGTTTATTTCGAAGGCCAAAAAGATTAAAATACAGTAGAGAAGTTTACAAGCAAATTTACAGAAAATAATTAACGCTCACATGGACATGTCAAATAGTTTGCCATTTGTAGTAAACTAAAACTGTTATAAAGCGCGTTCGATTCATGCTAGGTTATGTTTCCGGTTGACAGAGCAATGACATATTTTTTGGCAGCGCCTGCTTGTGGTCGCCTAATAGTGACGAAATTAATCGAGCGAGATAGTTGTATCAGCACCTGTTCGTTGCATATATTCGTACATTTAAATTCATATATGGCTTGTTTATTTCATTAAAAATTATTTTCTATGTATACAATTTATAATGTGTAAACGATATTCAAAATTTTGCTAAATATGCACCATCTTTTCATTAACAATAAATCTAATCGCTTGGGTTTCTCCTGCTTGAAATAATGAGATTGAAAATATTGAAATTTAAGAAGATCCTAAAGTGACATGGTAACCAAAAACGAAATGTAACTTTACAAGGACAAACAATCATATTCGTTTTCAGTCTGACATGGTGGTTAGGACCATCTACCTGAACACTGGAAAGCAAACTGCTGTCAAAGTAAAATGCAATACGTATAATATACAATAAAATAAATTGGTAACAGAGTCCTGACAGTGTAAGAAAATCAGATAAAATTTGGCATTGAGGTTGAGTAAAGATTGGTAGTTTGTAAGAAGGTCAAAAAAATGTAACTAAATTACAATTACTCAAATTCCACATACATGGTAAAAGTAGATCATTTTTACTGTTTTTGCACCAACTTTGGCAATTATTTATCACAAGTTCTCGTCTTGTTTTTAATAATTTTTTCATCTTACTTTAAACTTGGCTATGTTGTCTACTAGCAAAAAAAAACCGCAAGTAGAAAGGTCACCTATTAACGTATAGATGCTGTGACCATAGAAAACCCTAGTTTTAGTTTATTTGAGCTACTTTACTGCCATTACGGAATACAGTTTTTTGTTATACGGTGCACCAATATGGCAATGTAATATAATGTTTCGCAAGTGTTTTCCAAGCAGGAGACATTTTAAAATAAGCGGCAAATATCCTGCAACTTCCAGAAGTAAACAGAGAGAATCATTCTAAAAGAGAGACACGAAAAGCGAGGGGTTGCTGTTTGGTTGGTCTTGAAAGCAACCACGTTGGAACCAACTATTAAATAGAACTGCGCGTGAACTGACCTTTATTGGCATTAGAGATGGGACGTGATATCACGACCTGTGATTATGTCACGGTGATTTGCATGTCACTGTAACTAACTGCGACCAACCTCTGATAGTGATCGCTCGTCACTGGTGGTGACTATGGCACCGCAGAATATGTAACTACGTGAATATAATACTACCGGATCGAACAGTGTTATCAATATAAAAGAAAGTCAACACATGTATTAAGTTTCATGTGTCGTACACACAAAAAAAAAATAGTATCCATATATTAAATAAAGACTTCAAATTAAAAATATTTTAAAAAAATGTATTTTTTTTATCTGGCGATGCTTCGGGTGGATTTGACTGAATAACTACAGTTTAATGTTTAATTCTATTCAAGTACCTTGTTAAACTAGAAATTTTAGCTTGTAGATATAAGAAATGTTGTTCACATTTTGCTGTATCGGAATCAAAAGGTGTAAAATAATGTGACACAGGCGACACTTTAGCTTTTTAAAAAGAAATACATAGTAATATATGTAAATACTGAAAACTTTTAAAATCTTTACCATCCAAGAATTAACTTCAATTAACATAAATAATCTCATAGCAACAATTCGTGATAGTTTCGACGGTGTCACACGCCGCGACATAGCCACAGGTTTTTTTGTCACCGCGATTTAGCCGAAGCAGCAACGTTTAAACCGGTGACAAAAAATCACTATTTGGTCCATCTTTAACTGGAATATCAGCAATTTTGCTAACTGAGGTGGGCCTCAGTTACTCAAGTAATACTCAGGACCGGCTCCGGACATTTCGTCACCTTGTGGAAGATTATTCTCCCTCACATCTACATCTATGATCTATCTATTTTATAATGTATTTAGGCGCGTGTTGCGCTAAATAAATGGACACTGTGCATGTAATAAAAGATTTAATAAATAACGAATATAATGACGGTAACACAAATAATAATAATAATGAAATACGAGGGCAACCTTCTAAGTTTTTACAAGCGACCACTAGGTGGCGCTTTTTAGATGTGTCATTACTATTTTCGTAAAATTTGACATTTGTTACCGAGTAGGTCCTATACCACGGCCACCTAGATCACCCGACTTAAATCCTTGCGATTTTTATTTATGGGGTCACTTCCAGCAACTTGTTTTTGCCGTGGAAATAAATGATCGTCATCAATTATTGCGGAGGATTCGAGAAGCTGAAACTCATATAGAGATAATATAAATTTATTACGCGCAAGAGAGTTTCGTTCGTCGTTGCCAGTATCTGGAGAGGTGAATAGTTTTAGGTACTATTTAAGAAAGAACAATGAACCCATTAAGGTATGTAAAAAATTTCTTTAATTTACTGGGCATAAGCGAAAGGCCAGGAAAATTGGCAAGAAAAAAGAGGAGACGGAAGATTCACACATAACTACTGAAGAAGATGAAGAAAACGAAACAGTCAACAAAAATGGAGACAAAATCCAAAAGAAAATAGTATCTAGGAAGAGATTGAATGTAAAATGAATAGATTGCCTAAAACTATTTTTCGAAGCTCTACCAAAAATGGAATCACATTATTGCAGTTCAACATCTTAGAAGTTGTACCTTGAACCAGAATTAAAATCCGAGCAAGATCTCTTTGAACTCTATAGCAACGGTTGAAGTTACCAGAGAAGTATTGAGCCATTTTCAATTACGTAGTTTGATTATTATTTTAATGATGAATCATTTGTGTGCGGTAAAAAAATGTAAACAATGCATCTAAAGAAAAGTATATGTTACACCAAGCAAACAAGAAAGAGACCAGAGAAGAGAAAGAACGGGATAAGGACATTAATAGCAACAAAGTGTAAACAATGGATTTACAAGCGGTACTTATAAGCCGTAAATCTAACGTATCAAAAATGTATTGGAATAGCAAACTTGTACATAATTTTACCAACTAGAACATTAATACGCGTGCAGGGTATAGTTTCATGCGGAACGAAATTATAGGAGGGATCGGTACAATAGTTACTGTGTGACAGCAATGGGTGTACTGAAAAAATTCGTAATGCTATACTCACCAGTGCAAGACTAGGGTTGCTCAGTGGTAAGACAGCCAGGCTTTGGATGTAATAGCCCAAACGCTTCCCAGTTCGAACCACTCAGGGGTCGGAAATTTTTCTAATTCCCTGGGTGGTCGGTACTGAGTCCGGGTCTCTATTTGGCATTGGGGATCAAATTAATGGCACTCCTCGTATTGCGGTCGCATTAGAGGAATAACAAGACCATAAACAGAAACAGTCACACACCAGGTAAGTCAAGCACGGTTTCGCACCAACACGGTAACCCGCAGAGTCGGACCCTGTTGTGCACAAACTAGATTAGCTTTGCCTCACACCGCCTCGATACTGCGCAAGCTAGCAAGGACTACAGAGGAGGATCACGATCATGAAATGAAATGAAATGAAATACTCACCAGTGCTTTGCTCAATTTTACTGTTTACTATAAAGTCCATATCGAACAAAAATATCACACAAATATGAAAGCGTTGAAAGGCAATAAAAATAAAATAATAAATGTGCCAGCTGACTTCGTGGATGCTGTTAAAAAAAGCTTACAATATGTACCATCTATTAGGACAGAAAAAAGTAGGGAATCCCACTGTGACAGGTATTTGTGCACTACGTTACAATCCAAATGGAGCGATTCAGTTTAAGCTACTACACACTGAGGACTACAGCTTTTTCCTATCAGAGAAAATAAAACGATGCTCTTGGGTATACCACTAAATGACGTACGAGGGTTGCCTTTTATATTTCGGGATTGGGCAACCCTAGTGCTGCCATCTGGCAACTGATGTCTTTATCGTAAAGTTTGACGTTTTTGACGGTATACGTACTCAGAACGTTTTGACGTACGAACGCTATTTGTGTTTTTTACAATAACTTGAAAAATTCATATGGGCCAAAAAATGGAATTAAATCGTGAACATTTTCGTGCGATTATTTTTTACTACTTTCGACGTGGATCAACTCAACAACAGTGAATCGATGAACCTTCAAGGACCAGTGTTTATCGATGGTTTACCGAATTCAATCGTGGCCGTAGTTCACTCAACGATGAATTTCGTGAAGGTCGTCCAAAATCGGTTGTTGTTCCAAAAAAAATAGATGCGGTGCGTGAACTGATACTGCAAGATCGTCGTGTAACTTAACGTGAGATTGAGGTATCCTTGGACATAGTGGGACCAGCATACATTCAATATTGCATGAACATTTGACCGTAAAAAAGATTTGTTCGCGTTGGATCCCACATAATTTGACAATCGCTCAAAAACAAGCTCGTGTCAATTGGTCGCAAGAATAGATCAAAAAATTCGATCGCGGTGCTTCAAAACACGTGTATGACATCGTGACAGGTGACGAATCGTGAATCTACGCGTATGAGCCCGAAAGTAAACAGTAGTCAACTGTATGGGTCTTTCAAGACTATCTAAACCCAACAAAATTCGTTCGTGCTCGAAGCGCTTCGAAGCAAATGGTCGCCTGTTTTTTCGGAAAAACTGGACATGTCTCAACCGTTTCATTGGTGCAACGTAGAACGGTCAATTCTGAATGGTACACAACCATTTGTTTGCCACAAGTCTTCGGAGAAATAAGGAAAACCAACCGCCGAAGACGGATCATCCACTACGACAATACGAGCTCTCACACATCGGTTCGAACAAGTGACTTTTTGAGCACTCAAAACATCGATTTGATGAGTCATCCACCTTATAGTCCTGATTTGGCACCCAATGATTTCTTTTTATTCCCAAACATAAAAAATAAATTGCGAGGTCAACGTTTTTCGACACCTGAAGAAGCGGTTGATGCGTTCAAAATGCATGTTTTGGAGATACCTCAATCGGAGTGGAAAAAGTGCTTCGAAAATTGGTTCACAAGCATGCAAAAGTGCATTGATCTTCATAGAGAATATTTTAAAAAACAATAAAGCCATTTTCCATGATAAATATTTGTTTTTGCTCTTTAATCCCAAATATAAAAGGCAACCCTCGTACTACCGCATTTTCTACCATACCGGTGTTTGAAAGTATAGCCATCTCAAGTATTTCATAAGTCATAACCCATAAAAAACTTTTCTATTACTTTATTATGAATTTATTTTATTAACGTAGATACCTTTCCATCAACAATACATACTCATTTTAAACATAGAAAAAAAACAGCAACTCTTCGATTTCTAAAAAAAACCTCCAGTTATTGTATTCATATTCTTTAATATGCCCTAATAGCAGGAGGTATAGTACTAATTTCATCGCTAAGAGTTGTATCAATCACAGGGCGATAATTAAGAATAACTTCTCCACTTTCCGGATCCATCCACGTCAGGGTATGCTTTCTCCAGTGATCTTTGTATGGTCGCTTTTGTTGCGACTCAATGGGTTTTGAATAATCGTACTCATCAATTCTCTGTTTGTAATCTTCTCTGGCATGGGAACCTCGCGATTCTTTTCGATTTTCAGCTGCTATTGCAGTTTGCACTGCAATGAGCATTAAATTTTGTAGTTCCAAGGTTTCTATTAAATCTGAGTTCCATGTAAGGCCGCGATCACTAACTTTAATATCTTTCATCTTCGAATACAATTCACAAATTAATTGGACCCCCTCTTGTAGCATTTTCTGTTCTCTAAATACAGCAGCATGTTTTTGCATAATTTTCTGCATATCCTGGCGAAGTTGCGCAGTAGGAATATGTCCATTTGCATACCGCACTCGATCCAGATTTGCTATTATTTCTTCTCCTGCATTCTAAAAGTATTGGGGGCAATTAATGTAAAATTAAGAAAAAAAATCCGTTAACAGACTTACAGGTTTCATTTTTCCAACTGGTTCGCCAGGTTCACGTAACTCGGCAATAGTCTTAGAACAAGAACGTCCAAAAACTACTATATCAAGAAGAGAATTTGCTCCAAGGCGATTAGCACCATGAACGCTGGTACAGGCAGTTTCACCACAAGCGTATAATCCAGGAATAATGCAGTCTTCGCCATCTATTGAATTCAGGACCTAAAACAACAGTGGTTTAGGTGGTTCTTAAAACTGTCCTACGGTCTACATATGATATTATTGGTAAAAACTGCAATGGTTATTCTAATACAGATCTAATTGAATTTGAAAGCCAATCTGAGGGTACACCGTCATGTTTATTTTAGGTTTTACTTTAAACCGCATGGTTTGGTAAAGTGTAAAGGTAGCAAAAATGGAGTTCATGCGGCGCCTAATTAGGATATTTTCTTATTTTCCAATTAGTAGTTGCAATATATAAAACGCTCTTGGTAGACTGGATATAGCAAAGTAGAGCGCCATAGATGGCGTAATGAAAAATAGAGAACCACCCCGTAAAAACACTTCCACAATAGATCAATTGCAAATAAAAAATATTCTTATCTTAATAGATTTTAGTGTTTAGCTAAGAATCCAGAATACTGTTTGAAGTTAGACACCTAAAGTACCCGTACACATATACAGGGTGTCTTGGGAGGAATCTGCCAAACCTATATGTATAAATAACGTTTTTTGTATAAAAATAATCGAAAATTTCAAAGAATTTATAACTAAATAAGTTACAATAGTTGTTAAAAATGACCACCCGCAACTTGAATACAGAACTGAGTATGATGAGGTATGGAGTTTATCACATTCTTCGAACTAATTCATCTCGATTATTGACATTCTCTGCGTACACAAGCGTTTTCATATGTCGTCAAACATAATAATCTAGGGGGGGGGGTTAAACCTGAAGATCGTGATGGCCAACCGGTCATTTCAGCGATTTGGATAAGTCTGATTAAGGTAAACAAATACTATGCGGTGAGAATACATAGATACATTGGTGCTCTATTTACGAATACATCTTCTAAAAGAACTGATCGATTACTGAAAACATGGTCTAATATGCTGGTTTCCAATGATGCTACACCACACGTTCACAGTACGCCTCTGTTGAAGACGGCTTTCAATCGTTGCATGAATTATTGATGGGGATTATTAGGAGCTTCTACATGATTATTCTTAGTATTGTTAACGCCGTAACCAGTAAAAGGCTCTTTCTCTTTCTCTCTCGTCTCTTTCTTAGATTTCAGCGGACTGGTGTGACTCACCATTCCACTCTATATCTTCTTGAGCCTTTCTTTTCAGCTCCGTAATTGTTGCTTTCCAAGTCTATTATTATTTGGTTCATATACTGTTACCGTGGTCGTCCTCTTGCTACTATTCTTCCCTTCAATAATAGTTTTTAGTAATTCCGCTCCACTTAATATATAACCTATTAGCTGATCTCTTCTTCTTTAAACATGTATCCACAGTCTTCTTTCTGTCTAAGCTTTTATTAGCACTTCTTTGGTTTGTTAGTCTGTCTGTCCAGCTTATATTCATAAATTTTCTGTAAGACCGCATTTCTAGAGTTTTCAACCTTCTTCTCTCTTCCGTGTCTGTGCTCCATGTTTCGCAACCATACGTGGACACACTCTATAGCTTTGTGTAAAAGTATTCTTTCAGTAAAATGCTTCTGGGAAGTTCGGAGTCTACAGTATTCCATTGGCAAAAAATCTCCCGCGCCTTGTTTATCTGAGGTTTGAGATTTTAAACTGTTCGTAAATGATAAGGAAGCAAAATCTCATCCTGCAATGTTATCTATACACTAGTACCACGTAATCCAAGACGTGTAGAAAGTCTGCGAGTGCTAAGTCTAGGACAGCGTTGTATCGCTTGAATCGCTTGAAGAATATCATCTCGGACTTCTCTAACATGCACCGGAAGTCGTCTAAATGTATCGACGAACACCTATCGATTCGGTAGTAGATTATGTTGTGGAAAACGCAGACGATATTCCTCCTCGGCAGCTGGTAACGGAACACCATTACCATACAAAAACCATAAACGAAGTGAATATTCGCATATTTTTCATTTTTACCTCCATATACCAAAAAGGCAACACAACATGTGAAAACAAACGAAAGCGTAATTTTCTCAAACGGTAAGCAAATTAAAAGATAAAAATCTTATTTACACTTAAAAGTAAAATTAAAACTAAAGAAATATATAGCAATTATAATATTTAGCACAAATATAGAAACTAAACAATACATCACACACGGGACAAGTTGTTAGTTCATTTTATTTAATTTTCCTCTTAGTGGTATATGGTGTTATTTTTTCAACATCCTGTACAGCGCAATAATAGTCAACTACTACCCCTTGATAAGCGAATAATCGCAGAGTAAAGCCCTTGTAAAGCGCCCGTGAAAAAAGGGTAACGCTACGTAAACCGGAAAATCGTCAGTCCCGGGAAAATAGGATCGATGACCATTTATACATATGTATACATCGCCATTACACTAATTGCACCAACAATGTTAATGCGGTTGCTGATCAATTGCAAAATTGTAATTAAATTTATCCTTAATGGAATGGAGTCCACGGCGGGAACGTGACACGCTATAGTCCTTTGACACGCGACCCTTGTTTGTTGTCTCTCATACAATATCTTTACTGCGCATGTGAGATAGTAAATTACAAGACCAGACTTTTATTCCTACATCTACTGAGATTATATTCTATATTAAAAACATCAACAACAAAAAGCCTCTCAGCTAAGACAATAGTCCTGAAAAATCTCACGAGTAAAAGTCCCGCCTGTGTAGCCAATTTAATTAAACGTACTAATTCACTAAAGGAACAATGAGGAACTTTTTGTTTCTGTTGCTTGTTCCCGAAAATGTTCCAATATGTTTCGTACGTTCCTCATTGTTGCAGGAACAAATATAAAATGATTGCACTTGTTCCGTGTTTCCATTTCACTCAACACGACACAATAACCATTCCAGATCCGAACTAGATATTCGAATAAAATGTTCAACGTGTCCATCGGTGATTTGCTACGATAATATGTCAACGTTCCTGAAGATGTTTAGAAGCTGTAATCCACAATGTTGTTTTGTGTCTTTTTTCTTATTTGCCTTTTTGTAGTACTCAAAATAATAAAAGACGCTGCTGCAATTCCAAGAAGGTAGGCCTCGTCCTCAGTATACAACACTTTGACAGGACTGGTGGACCTAGAGTGTCATAGTTTCAATTCAGTTCAATATGGCTGTGGCTAATGGCGTGAAAACAGTCAATTGGCACCAGTGGAGATAGTTTGTTCCCGCAACAATGATGTCAAACATAAACAATCCAAAAGAAAACCATAATGTTCCTCAAGTTGATTTGCTTCAGTGGAGACAAAAAGTTTAAGCTTGTTGGCGTAGGTTCCTAAATTTAGAAACACATAGCAATAAAAAGTTCTTCATTGTTCCTGTTATATCGCAAACATACGGAAAAGCCCCAATATTCTGGTATTTCCCAGCCTGGTAAGAACTCAATAAATCCAAACAATTGCTGACCTACGGATCTGTTGCCTACCATATCCAAAATATTCGAAAAGGTAATACACCCAAGACTTTCCAGTTGGTTAAGCGCAAAATCAATACTTCCAAATGCCCAATTTGGATTCTTACAAAACACTTGATCATACATCAATTAGCCAGAAAAGCAGAAACTGTAGATTAATTTGAATATTTGCAATATACAACAGCCACCTTTCTTGGCTTAACTAAGGCTTTTGATAAAGTGTAAACAAACGGATTACTATTCAATTATATTCAACTAATTTTATATTTCTCTTTAACCAAAATTTCGCAGTAAGAATTAACCCAAAGGATTGAATATCTCATATCATCAAGGCTAGAGTACCACAGTGATTAATACTAGTACCTATGGTCTATAACTCTATAACATCTTTGAACACGACATACTTGAATCTATAAATAAATTAATCTTAGAATGTTCAACCTACGGTAGTCATATATGGGGAGCAGTAAACAAAGCACATAATTGTAGATAAAATGCAGCGTTTCCAAAATAGGCTATTGCCAATGGTTCTAAATGCTCCATGTTACCTTCGGAACACACAAGTACATCTTGAAACAGACACCAACTTTTCGTAAAAATCTAATAAGAAATTAATGGTCACGCTACATATGTGTCCTGAAGTAATCCATTTCTCCATTAGAACCAAGACAATACATGCAAGACTCAAAAAGAAGCTACCAAATTTTTCAGATAGTGCTAGTGAGAGTGTGTGACCAACACTACAATATTATTATTATTATTATTATTATGGAGCTTTAACAGGCCTTATAGACCCATCGCTTTCTTTGAATTAACTCTAGACATCATAATCTATCGCCTGCTAGTGATCAACTGATTAACCTCACAAGCACTACTTATTAAATAAGGACATAAACATGTAAAGTATGTAAAGTAGCCAACATAGTGTTTTGTATAGTGAACAATTATACAAAAAAAAAGATTTTATAGGTCATGGTTAGGAAAATTTTTATTCTATTAAAGTTGTGACCGCTTGCAGTGAGCACGTGTTAATATTAAGTTTATATTAAGGAATTGTTGGATGCCAAAAATTCGATGCTATGAATTCAAATTTCAAGATTGTTATTATAGGTAATAATAAATTAATAATAATAAAATAAATTTAATAAAAATTAGATACTGACTTGTGTTTTATAATTTGTAGGAACACCTCCCATGTTATAATGAACAGTCGGTATTACAGGGATAGGTTCTTTCAGTACATCAACATCTGCAAATATTTTAGCTGTTTCGGAAATTCCTGGTAGTCGTAAATGCAGCTGTTCGGCTGGTAGATGATGTAGCTGTAGAAAAATGTGGTCTTTTTCCTTACCAACTCCTCTGCCTAAAAATTGCCCACATTTTAAAGATATAATTTTAACAATGATATTCAAAATTTCAACTATAACCTTCTAAAATTTCGATAGTCATGGCTCGAGAAACCACGTCTCTCGATGCTAAATCTTTAGCAACGGGGGCATACTTCTCCATAAATCTTTCCCCTTTCGAGTTAACCAAAAATCCACCTTCACCTCTGCTTCCTTCTGTTATAAGGCAGCCCACCCCATAAACACCCGTAGGGTGAAACTGCACAAATTCCAAATCCTGTAGCGGAAGACCTACCCGTGTAATCATGCCACAACCATCCCCTGTGCAGGCGTGTGCTGCGGTACACGAAAAGTATGTTCTACCAGCACCACCGCATGCTAGTACCTGAAATATTTTCCTGTATAAATTTTAAAATTCGAACATACTGTATACCCAAAGCAATTCAGAAACATTTCCCAGGCTGTATTGTCACCCCTGATCATCTATTGTCGAGGCCCAACGCCCCACCTCCCACCGAGGAGGATTGGGAAGTGGCGGACCAGGTCGTACGGAATGACCAAATTAACTTGGGCTGTAAATTCCTTCCTTCCCTACAAGTCGCCAGGACATTGGACATTGTCTTTCCAGCCCTATTACAATGGGGACTAGACTTGATACTTGTTCACCTGATGCGCATCTACCGTATCGCTTTTCGATGTATACCAGAGAGCTGGAGAGAAGTGAATGTAGTTTTTATACCTAAACCAGGACGTACCGACTACTCCCTGGCCAAATCATATCGTCCCATTAGTCTTACATCCTTCTTACTAAAGACACTTGAGAGACTTTGTGGTAGAGAAATAAGGGAGAAGGTGCTTGTTTCACACCCACTGCACCTGAACCAACATGCTCACATCCCAGGGTGATCTACTGAATCGGCGCTACACGCTGTAGTGAATAGAATTGAGAGATCGCTAGATAATAAAATGTCTACTCTGGGAGTTTTCATTGATATTGAAGGAGCCTTTAACAAGGCTTCCTTTGAAAGTATTAACTCTGCCTTACGTATACATGGAGTTGCACCTACTTTCTGTAAGTGGATAAAGCACATGCTTACGACGAGCGCAGTGCAATTTAATATAGAGACAGCTCTATTAGAGGTGTAGTGATGAAACGCTGTCCACAAAGCGGGGCTCTGTCTCCACTGTTGTGGAATACAGTTGGACAGCCTTCTAAACTCACTCCATGATGCTGGGTTCTATACCACTGGATATGCGCCTGACATTGCCATCCTCATCACAGGGAAATTTGAGGGCATGTTCTGCACCTTAATGCGGCTCTCCAAATAACGGAAAATGGTCTAGTGATCAGTCCCTCTCTGTCAACCCCTGAAGACAAAAATAGTACCTTTCACAAAGAAAAGGAAGATTAGACCCTTACGTACACCTCTACTATTTGACACTTCTCTCAGCTTTTCAGATAATGTCAAATTCTTGAGAGAAATTTTTGACAAACAGCTGAATTAGGAGAAACATTTGAAAGCTAAAACTGAAAAGGCATGCATTACTTTCTGGCAGTGTCGTAGCGCTGTAGGTAAATCCTCGGGGCTCTCTCCCAGAATTACCTTGTGGCTGTATATTGCCGTGATTAGACCAATGCTATGTTATGGAGCACTTGTGTGGTGGCCCAGGGTCAGACAAGTTACGGCAGCAACCAAACTAGGACATCTACAACATCTTGCCTGCCTTAGTTCTACAGGTGCTATACGCTCAACCCCTACGGCCGCCTTAGAGGTGATCTTATGCCTTACACCACTCGCCCTTTTTGTGGATGAAGTAGCTGTGAGGACGGCTTTGAGGCTGCGCCATAAGGGTCTCCGGCACACAGCAAGCACGGGATGCAGACATACCCGCAACCGGGATGAGGCAGTCATCAAGACCTCTCTTCTAGGCGCAATGGTAGACTACCTCCCTCCACAATATGCCTTTAATAGACACTTCAGTGTTTATGCCAACGCTGAGCCAACCGAGCATATGGACATATTCATCTTTACCGACGGATCTAAAACAAGGCATGGAATGGGTGCCGGAGTCTTCTCCGATGACTTAAAACTACGCCACAGTATATCACTAGGCAAAATTGCTACTGCCTTCCAAGCGGAGGTAGTGGGAATAAGGCATGGTGCAAATGCAATTTTTGAACGACAGATCAAAAACCAACGTATTGGTATCTACAGTGACAGCAGAGCCGCTTTACTAGCCCTGGGTAGTTGCAAAATTACCTCAGGAGTGGTACTGGAGTGCCATGAAGCTCTCGGCGATATCTCAAAAGATAATGTCATTTCCCTTATATGGGTGAAAGGACATGACGGTAACTACGGCAATGAGAAGGCTGATGAGATTGCGAGACTGGAATCCGAACAACCTAATTGGGGACCAGAACCCGTTATTCCTATATCCCTGTGGACGTTAAGCTTGATGCTATCCCAAGAAACCTTAAAAAACTTCACACGAAGGTGGGTAAATACTGAAAGTTGTCATTATACAAAGGCTGCTATTACTGCACCCTCGCCAAAGACAGCCAAATTGTGTGTGCAACTGTCCCGAGGGAGGTAGCACAATGGGCCTACCTATATGGCCTAAGTGCACGTGAGGTACATCACCTCCCAAAAATCTACAATGACAAATACCAAAAGTATTCTCACCATTCTTTCTTTAAATCGAGTTATATAGTTTTTCCCAACGGATCTTTTCCATCACGTGATCAATAGCAACCATATGCACCAAATATGTACCTAGTTAGTCAACCGAGCGATTAAATTCATTTGACAATTTGTAGGTTTAAATATTTCCGCGAAATTTTAGATTATGTTTAGACAGTAACATTTCCATCGGATAATAAATACATGTGTGGTTACATGAATATTTAATTGCAAACTAAAAGCTTTTAAAGACTACTTCTAATTGCTTGGACTACGTAAGATTGTATTCTTCTCCTTACGAATTTTGATATCCGAAACTGTTTTAACACTAATCTTTAATGCACCGGCGACTCTCTGTAATAATTAAATTGAAATAAATTAATGTTAGTTGCAAAAGAAAATAGATAACGTACCTCTTGAATGGAATTAATACTGATCAAAGGTCCCCCATTTTCCTTTTCAACAGTGAAATACTCCAACAGATTAATAACCAAATTTTGGGCTTGAGAACCAAGACGTTTGCCTGGCATGCTAATTCGTTAACTAGTAAACGGTATTATGCACGTAGTAATATTTGCTTTGATACGATTTAGTTCTTACAAGAACTGTTTTTTAAATGATGAAGCCGATAATAATAACAGACGAAATGATAAACGAAACGAGAATGACAGCATCGACTGTAATGACAGTAAATGGGAAATACAATTGACTTTAACAGTAGTCGCCGAAGTGCGCGAGCGCCAATTGACAATTTTCCGTCTTTGTTTGACGTATTAAAAATATGACAGTAGTAGGTCGTAGTATGAAGCATCTCTGTTTAACGTACGTTACCCAAGAGTTTATAGGTGATAGAAAAGGAGAATGATATGATTCGTTTGTCTGAGCTTATATGAAACATTGATCACGTGATGGAAAAGATCCGTTGGGAAGACTATACATAATTTTGATTATGTCGTATACGAAATTTGGCAATTTAACTCGCGGACACGTAAAATATTTGATATTTATCCAAAGCAATCTTCATTTGCTTCAACACACTTATAGAAATGTTCTAAAGGTTTTTGAAAACAATCGGCAAAGCCGTCCGAAGAAACTGCGTTCAATTCGGCGATTATATTTATCGTCTACATCGTATTCTATACATTCCCTTTGAGAACAGATTTTACTTTAAGAAAGGGTAAAAACTGCCGGTGTTCAATTAAATAAATAAGGTGGGTGACTAATCTAATTTTGGTCCCACAAACAAAAATGAAATTAGTGTCATGTCCGAAAAAAATTATGAACAATTCTTGGTTGATTTGTTGGTTTTGATTGAGCGAGTTTTAGGATGAACAACTCTTAATGGGTTGTTTGTTAATGTTAAGTTAGCCATGACAAGAACTGCATTTTATTGTAATTTAACTGAAGTCTTTTTAAGTAAACGAAACAACATTTAATCTGGACATGTTATATATATATATAAAAGAATATTAGCTTACAATACTATTAGCTCGAAATCTGTGAATGGTGCCATCGTCCATGCAGAGAGCCACAACTCCTCGACATTCTCCATCTTCCATAATCAAACCAAGAGCAAAATATTCTATAAAGTAATTGCAATCGTATTTCAATGACTCCCCGTATAGAGTATGGAGTAAACTGTGCCCTGTTCTGTCAGCTACAGCGCAACATCGGTGTGCCTGACCACCTTTTCCATAATCTAAAGATTGTCCACCAAATGCTCGCTGGTAGATTCTTCCCTCCTTGGTGCGTGAAAAGGGCATGCCAAAGTTTTCTAATTCAATAACGGCATTGGGCGCTTCTCGAGTCATATAATGTATGGCATTTTGATCTCCGATCCAATCAGATCCCTTTACAGTATCATAGAAGTGCCATTCCCAAATGTCTTTCTCCATACTTGCTGAAATGATCAGTGGTATTAGTTGCAGTTATGTGTATATGTGGCGTCGGCTAGTAGTGACAAATAGACGAGTCAGACATTGTCTCAAATTAAAATAAAAACCTCATTTATCAAATGTTTTAAAAAAAGTTACTAGAAGGTTCATATTTCAAATAAATTTAATAAAAAATAAAAATTCTGCTTTACTGGATCGAAGAGCCTTTGAATCCATTCCAATTGTGAGAAAATACAATTTGTATACGCTGACCACCAGAATATGCATGTATCTTATTGGAATAATACAAGGTTGGTTAGCAATTTGCTCTGACGCAGAGACTAATTCTTAATTTTCTACTATAGAAACGTAGCCAATAATTACTGAGTTAATCATCACGGTGAAACGATAATAATTATGGAAATGATTTACTATTTTCTCTTGTAATGTTAGTCTTCGGAAGATGATAAGAACAAGATGTCGGCAGTGGAAGGAACATGTCAATAAGATAGATGATAATAGACTGGTAAAAATAGCAACGACAGAAAACCCAACATTAAAAGGGTCCAAAAACAACTACCAAAAAATGGCACGAAAGCTAAACGCCAGCATCCGAAGATAATTAATACATATTGGAAGCCAATCATCAAATAAGTCCGTTTTTTGCAATTAACAGAGCCTAGTCCTAAATTAAGAAGAGAGTATGTTTACATTAACTATTTCCCAGCTTAATGGGATAATCTGAGTAGCTGGCGGGTAGTGCAATCATTAAAAAATTGCATTGCTTTCGTATATTATGTTATTCGATGGTATGAATAGGTCGTCATCAAAAAATCATATAAACACTATTAAAAAGTTCGTAGGACTATGTAATTTTCAATTATTGTATTCACCTTTTTGGAAAAGGCAGATGTATTACTTTCCAATAAAAACAGAAATAACGGAAAACAGCAAGCATAGAAAAGTACTTAATGGCGAGTCTACGAATTCCAAAATTTGGAAAATGAATAATCAACTACCAATCAATTTGATTTGTAACCAAATGTTAAAAATAATTCCCATAAAATGTTGTTTTTCCGTTTCTATTAGTTTATTGAAATGTTATTGATATTACATGACAATACATTTAGATTGTTATATAATCAATCTTCCTTTTACATTTTTAATATTACGTGAGGTGTAATTAAATAGAGCGGTGACTAAACAAACTAAACTTAGGAAGTAAATTACAAATATTAATATTGAACTCCGGAAGACCCAAATAGAGGTTAAAAACGGAAAGAAGAATAATAAAATACTTGACTTATTCTATACTAATTCATTGTTCTTGTCATTTCTGGAAGCCGCTAGGATAATCGTCTTTCTCAACTCCTTTTACGTACTCTATTGCGGTTGGTTGAATTTCTTAAATCGACTTGATCCGTGTTCCTTTCATCGTTAATTTCAATTTTGGGAAGACATAGAAATCGCACGAATGGAGATCATGTGAATACGGCGGATGCGACACAAACCAGCACTAACTAACTTTATGGCTTTTATTTGTGTAATACAACGGTTTTCATTTCAGAATATAAATTTAGATTTCGGTCAGTTTAAATGACCCTGGTCCAATTCTCCAACTTATTATTGAAGGCAAAATCCAGGGGAAACAATCAGTCGGAAGGCTGCAGAACTCGTGGCTGAAAGATCTATGCCGATGGTTCGGCTGCACATCAATTGATTTCTTCCGAGCAGCAGTATCTAAAACAATAATGGCTATTTGGATCGTGAACCTTCGAAGGGAGATGGTGTGAGGAGAAGAAGAAGGTCCAATTCTCGAGCTAATCTAGGAGGAGGGACAGTAGTGACGAGTCTGAACTACACACACCACATAGAACTACAATTATTCGAAATTTGAGTCTTACAGCATTTAGTCCTGATTACGCCTCACCATTGATTTGGACTCATGAAGCTGATCTAAAAAGACACTGATTTGCCAGCAACGAGGTAATGAAAAATGCGATACATAAATGTTTGTTAGTCAAGGTTTATATGCAATGAATACAAAAACTCGTAGACCTATGTTTTAAGTGCGTTAGAAATCAATGGAATCCGCAATAAAAAATTATAATATGTTTGTTTTTAATATAAACAGGGTGTTAATAAATATGTGGTACATACTTATAAAGTATATGAGTTGTAGAGTATGTAAGGGATTCAAAATAGACCAACTTATAATAAGGAACTCATATCCGGAAACGCACTGTTTTCGAGCTATAGGTATTGTTACTATCTGAATGTCGTCGTCTTATTGGCCCCATTTACTTACCAAAAGTATTTCCAGAATTGTTGGAAGAAATACCAACGGGGATTCGTCTATTCATTTGGCTTCAGCATAACGGTGCGTCAGCACACTTTCTGCTTGTCGTCCAGAACTACATCAACCAAGTATTCGGTGACGCTGATGGATTGGCCGTGGGGGACCAGTAGCGTGACCACCATGCTCCCCGGACGTAACATCCCTATATTTTTTATGCGGGCATATGAAGAGTGTGGTTTACGAGACGTTTGCCGAGTCAGAAAAAGATCTGCTAGCACGTATTCTTTCTGCAGCGCAAGTATTCTAAACAACGCGTGGCGCTATCGAAGGAGTATACAAAAAAATGCTTGTGGGGTGCATTGCTTGCATCGAAACTGGTGGTCGCCATTTTCAACAATTATTGTAGTATTTGGCAAATGAATAAAATTATTGTAAGCATTACTTGTAGTGTTTGACTATGAGCGTTACTCCTAAGTTCAGTCTTAGCTCAAAGACGGTGCGTTTCACATATTCATTATCACCCTGTAAACTATAACTAAATGATGCTGTTTATTCATGGACTACACCTCGTAGTAGGGAGGTCAATTTGGCGGTTTAATTAGACACAAAATGCCAAATTCATAAAAACTAGCTTACCAATTTTAACCCCAACCTATTTTCACTGAGCACGTTTGCATGCCTCAAATGGCTAGCCGAAATTTCTTTGTTCAAACCGAAAAATAAACCAGCCGGTGCCGATTCCCAAAACAGACTCGTCGCAAAAATCACGACAGAATTCCTAGAAATGCCTCGAAAAGTGTATCTTGTCCACCTCGAGAATTCTAGCCGGGGCCAACCAATGAAAGCACACCAACCAGCGATAACTCTCGGGATAAGCGAAAAGCTATTTACGAATTAAAGTAATGAAATTAATCAACCAAACGTTTAAATGCAAACAGACGTTAACCAGGCACACGTCACAGACATGAGCTACGGTCGACCACCTTAAACATCATACATTGCACGGTCATTCATTGTGTTATTTGAGCAGACCTCGTACTTACTCAATTTAGTTGAATAAATAACTTTGGTAATACTACGTAGAAAAGCTGTCTAGCTATGATCATAAGACACACTTCGCAACTAAATATCATATCAACTTACCCAAAGCAGCATTGATACCACCTTGTGCTGCTATTGTATGTGATCTAGTCGGAAACAGTTTGGTTATAACGGCAGTTTTAAAACCATTTTCCACAAGCCCAAAAGCAGCCCGCAAACCTCCACCTCCAGCACCAACAACAACCACATCGTATTTATGATCAACCACAGGGTATGTGCTTGAAGCAGTGCATGTTGTGGCATGACTTCGATTTACGTTTATGTGCAAACCACGTCTCAAAATAATTCGCTTTAATTCAGCCTGGGAAATAGATAATTGATTTAAGAATGATGGAGTAGGTACATGTAGAAACCAAAATATTGCAATGCAGTTAATAGGAAATACTGAAATGTTAGATCAGTAACTATTTTTCTTTAAATTAATTTGGTATTAATATACCTACTGTCAGTTATAATCAACCTAGATGTAACCTACCTTCAAAAACGCATTTTTTAAAAATGGCCGCACTTTAATGAAACGTGCCATATTTTAAACACAATTTCTATGTAAAGATTTTTAGTTTTGGCAGAATCAAAATATTTTCAATCAATTTTTGAAACTGTTACAAACAAATTCTGCCATAGCTATCTAGAAATAACCGTTTCTGTAAAACAGGACTTGATTGACTAGCAACAGTTTTCGTGATTTGGCGCTATTTACCTACGTGGCGTTTATTGTTTTGACAGTTGAAGTAATTGTCAAAGTTGTCAAATGATACGTTATTGGATAACAAATGTGATCAAACGTGTTTATTTTAAGTAAAATGTAAAACTTAACAACAAACAGTAAAAATAAGTTTCGCATTAGATCACCATTTAAATAAAAATAAGAAATTTGTTAAGTTGCTAATTGTTTCTTACCTTACTTCGTTGAAATTCATTTTTGTATTCAGTCTTCTGGTCTCTTCTTCATCATTAAACAATATGGTCAGTTAATTTGGGTGTACTGTTATCTTGTCTTTATATTTTAGACTGATGTTTATTATTTCTTCCCGTACTGTTGTAATAGCCTGTTTGGTACATACCATGGTGCATTGACTATCGGGCGAAGTAAGTACATACCATACTTTATTTTGGAATCTCTGCAGTATTTCTATACTGAATTTGCTTGCAGAACCCCATAATGGTATACCGTACGTCCAGATGGGTTTTAATATTGTCTTATATAATAAAAGTTTATTTTCGCTGGACAGTTCAGACTTTCTGCCAAGAAGCCAATACATTTGGCTAAATTTTTTACCCGGTTGTTTTCTTTTGGCAAAAATGTGTTTGCGCCATGTCAGTCGCTTATTCAAGTGAAGGCCTAAGTACTTGACTGCATCACTTTGCGGTATATGTGTTCCATTTAGCAGTACTGGGGGATTGATACATAGAGCTCTAACAGTTTCTCTGATTACACCAAAGATCTTTCGATTATTAAACAAACTGCACATAGTAATGGATACAACGTAAAACTGATAGACACACCAATCAAAAAGATTATAAATTAGCAACTGAAAAAATATATTCAAAAGAGCACTCTGAAAATGTTAAATATATTTCAATTCCATATTTCGGTGACATATCGGAGAAAATTGCTAAAATTATAACCAAAACAAGTACATTTAAAGTAATTTATAAAACAACAAAAAACACTTTCAACGCCTTATTCAACGCAAAAGATAAAACTAACGATTTGTTAAAATCAGGTATTTACAAATTAAACTGCTCACATTGTAATTATGTATACATAGGTCAAACAATTAGAAATTATGATACCAGATGCAAAGAACACATTTTTTTTATGTTTACTATTAGCAATCAGAACAATCATACATATATAAGTTCTATGAGCTAATTTATTGGCTGTATTAATGACATGTAGAGATTAACATCCAATGATGTTACCTCGAATTACTTAATAAACGGGAAGTATTCACAATTTATTGGTACATTTGTATATAACTTATACTGCGTCACAAGGCCACTTCCTTTTTAATCTTCTGTGGTAGTAGTAGTAGTAGTAGTAGTGGTTGGATTGCCATGTTGGGGTGAGTCTCGAGTCTCTGCAGAGGGGTAGTTGTTTGTTAGACAATTACATCTTTGATATAGGGAATTTTGAGGTCGGTATGGAGGGTGCGGTTGTTAACGTACCACGAGGCGTCAGCTAACATGCGTAGAGTTTTGGATTGGTATCGTTGAAGTATGTCTACGTTGGTTGAACTGGAGCAACCCCACAATTCAATTCCGTACGTCCAGAGGGGGTTTATAATGATTTTGTATAGTAATATTTTGTTTTCCAGAGAGAGACTTGACGACCTACCAAGTAGCCAGCACATTTTCTTTGTTTTTATGTCTAGCCGTTTGCGCTTTTTCAAGATGTGGGACTTCCAGTTGAGTTACCTGTCCAGGTGCATACGTAGGTACCGTACTTCCGTAGTTTGTGGTACTTCGATGTTGTTTAGTATCACCGGTGGACACTCTTGACATCGTAATGTGAATGTCACATGGGCAGATTTACTTTCATTGATCTTAATTTGCCATTTATCCATCCAGTTACATATAAGGTGTAAGTGTTCTTGTAGGTGTTGGGTTGCGTTTATTGGATTCTCGACACAGACAAGGATAGCAGTATCGTCGGCAAAGGTTCCGATTTGTGTTAGGGGAGAGAGTGGTACATCTGAAGTGGAACGGGAGGGGAAAGAACACATCCGCTCATACAAATACACACACCCAGAAAACTCAACTACGCTAAACACTTATTAGAACACAATCATGCATTGCCATCAAATAATATACTTAATAAAATGTTTACACTTCTGTTATGATAAACGTAAATTGGATATACTCGAAGCCTTTCAAATTCACAAATACACTTCGACAAGTACACCTTCAATGAATGAGCAAATTGAGCTCATAAATTCCCCGCTATTGCAAGTTTTGGAATAGAAGACCAGAGCCAAGTTCGAAATCAAGATCCAGTGTGATATTTCCCTAGCTACAAATGTTAAACTCGTCGCGGTTGCAACCATGCGCTCCTAGCGGCAGAATGCGGAACTTGAATTACGATTAGCATGGCTGACTACGATTAATAGAACCTTACAGTCCTATATGGCTGGCTCATTCGCATTTACGCGAACTAAAAGTTTTTCGCTTGTCAGCGCCATCTCGGAACACTTATGATAACAAGCTGTCGAGTAGCTGAGATTACTGTTTGTCAACTTCAATTTTTAAACTGACAGCTTTCAAATTCTGAATTCTATTGCAGTTTTAGTAAAATTTGAAGTTATTTTCTTCCAGTTTTGCATTCGTTGAGTTTTGTTTGTTTGAAGTGCTATACCTTGTATTTGTTGTTTAAATAATTGTGTTTTTTTACTACTGTTATTTTTCGCTTAAACCTTAATTAAGTTAACTCCGGTTATTGACTTCATTTTCTGTTCCTAGTTTTAAGTTTACGATTTTAGTTCACCACATTACATACACAATTATTTCAGTTTTACATCTAATGCCATCACATAACATATGTCAAAATTTAACTTCTTTTATAAAACCTCATCTTCTATGTAACAATTTTTTCACTTGTACTAGTCACAAAGATTTACTATGCGACATCATTTTACCGCACTTGATAAAACCAGTACTGACAAGTTACTGTAATACAAAAAGTGATCAGGTGAAGCCCAATAGATTAAAAGAAAAGCCTTTAAGTAGAAAAATATTAAAAATAAATAATTAAAACAGTCAAATTTCTTTACTCATTTATTATTGTCTATTTAATGAACGACGTTATTTAATTGGATAGGCAAGTGCTACTTACTCGTATTTTCGTTTGTGATACAATGCTCCTTAATTCCAAGTAAAATTTAAAATCTCCTGGTAAATGCCCTTCGATTTTATTGCATTAATTGAGGATGATAATTAATGATTGCTGTCAAGCGCCTTGTCATAATTATAACCTAAAAAATGGTAACATAACAAGCAACATTAAAAATGTTTCATAAGAAATCAAGTGGTAATTGGTTTGCCGCTTGGCAGCGCCCCCATGGTCGATTGAGCTAGCCATATAGGACTGTAAGGTTCTATTAATCGTAGTCAGCCATGACGATTAGAAACTTGGACCGTTTCTATAGTATTGCGATTCGCCTCCTTCTTTTAGTACTCCATAATCGGAACTTACTATGTAGCAGACATAAGGTACCCAGCATTCAATAATGTGCCAAACAAACAGCTAATCCCAATCACCCTCTGCACGGACTTAAATCCGGAAGGAGTTTCTTATCTTATCTTAAGTTCAGCGGTTGCAAGGAAAAACGTAATCAACCAGAATAATTATGTGGGAGTTTGAACCGCCGTAATAGTTAGTTGTAACACATGTGCAAAAAATGTGCAAAAATGGGGATACTACGACGGTCCCATTACGTGTTCCTGTGGCCAACCTCAAATTATGGATTCCCTCCTAATTTGCCCAAAGTTGCAAAACCACTGCAGTAGAAATGTCGCCATCGGAACTAAAATTGCAATTGCATGCGCAAAGATATGGTGTAATACAATAATTATAGATAATTTGATAGGACATGACATGCTACTAAAGTCGATATTTTTATATATACAACTTTTTAGCCTTAATTATACATTATGTTATACGTTACACATATTTTATATTTAACATTTATATTTTATTTACATTTTATATTTGAGATTAATATTTAATGTCTTACACTGACTGTACTTGTACTTACGCTTATGGCATTGGATCTGTAATCTGCACTTATAATTAATATCATTTGTTCTGTATGCTATGTTGCTTGTTCTCGTCATGCTATATCCTCAATGGACATTGGCGATCGCTCTGGCCCACATAATTTTATTTGTTACTGTTCTGCACTGTTCGTCAATAGAACCGTATCGTCTGCGTATCTAATATTGTTGATGATATCTCCATTTACCACGATTCCATCTTTTGTCCCCTCTAGAGCTTGTTTGAAAAGATTCTGGGTAGGCTTTAAAAAGCATAGAGTACAGTATGCAGCCTTGTTGAAAGCCTTTGCGGATGTGAAATTGGTCTGCTGTTCTGTTCTCCATACGGATTGCCACTCTTTGTTGCTGATACGAGTTGGCGATGATTCTAGTATCTCTGTTATCTATTACAGCGGCCTGCATTGTTTCTATTAACTTCCCATGTTGAGCTCTGTTCCAGCACATACGCATAAGCATGTCTTAAATCATCCTACAGGCCCAGCATTATCATGCAAAAGAACCGTTTGTGAGTTTACCGGGACGTTTACTCTTTATGCTAACACGTAAACGTTTAACCTGTCCGCGAATCGTTCAGCACTCATGTTGGCTGACACCAGACTCTTTAAAATCCAACAGTAATACACCTTGATAATCAAAAAATACGGTTAATATTACTTTTCTCACTGAAATGTGAGATCGGAATTTTTTGGCTTTGGGGAATCTGCATGCTGTGACGTTTCGATTCCGGTGTAAAAAGGTATTGCTTTCCTCTTGGTAACGCATCAAATGCTGTAATGACAATTATTATTTTATTATTTGTAGTGTACCCTAGGAGGGCTGGGGAAAACGTAAAGATCAGGTTGGCTGTTCTGAACAGCCATGGTGAAGGTAAACACGTTAGTAAACCGGCACATCTTGTTATAAGTATTTATGTATGTATATTATTTAAGAATAAAGTTGTTTTATTTTATACTGTATACTAATTTGAGTCCGGCAAATGGCACATTATGGTACCAGGTACTGTAATGTTACTTTACTGGACTGATTCATCCAATACTCCTACAAAATGAATCACCTGTTTGTAATTCTTATACTTTATAAAAAATTTAAAAAAACATGAAAAATTAAATTTATACTTAGTTTAACATGTTTTGCGAATATTAACAGTAATGGTACAACCGCTGTTATCGGAAACGTTTATAGAAGAAGGCACATCTTTATTACTAACTATGGCGGAAGATGATTGATTTTGCTGCGACACCTCCACAAAATGTTTTACCCCCTTGTATCATTCCTGCTATCTTCTTTTTGTCTTTAATAGATTCTTCAACATATTTTTCAGCAACTTTTGAACTCTTCCATCCTCCATGCCGTTTTAAAACATTGATATCAGCCCCAGCGTTGGCCAATAACGTTGACGAAGTTCTTCTGAAGCAATGGCCTGCATACTTTTGGGGATGTTCAACATTGAGAAATTCAGCGTTTTTTCTAGGTGCTCCCCCAACAGTATGTATACCAACTCTTTGGCTTTAGCATTGTGAATTATTAAATAAGAAGGCGACGATAAATGCTTTATTTTAATAACAGAACTAACACTATTACATTCTAATAATAAACTGGTAGGCAAACTTAGGCTACTCGAACACACCTCGAACACTACCCGAACGCTACTGTCCTTCCTCCCTAAACTAGTAGTGGTTTTCCCTAAGACACCCCTACTTTCTCAGTTGAAACTAATAAAGTTTCCACATCCTCCGCCGGCGAAATTATTGGCCACCTACTTCCAGGGAGTATAAAAGTTGTATGGGACGCTTGAATATAGTCGCATTTGCACACCGCACACTGCATGCCCGAACTTTTCCGTCGCGACCAGTAAGTAGGTCCTCAACTATGCCCATTTTCCATAAAAGGCGTCGGTTATCGTTTCCGCGAACTAACACTACGTCTCCAACACTCACCCTAACCTCGCGCACACTTACATTGTGATGGGCACTACGAAGATGTTGCAGGTATTCCGTAGACCATCTCTTCCGAAAATGTTCAATGGCTCGCAGTCGTTGTTTCCATTGCTTTCGTAGCATTGAACCGGTGACATTCCCTGAAGGTGCAATATTACCGAAGCTTGCTCCCGATAAAAAATGTGCTGGCGTTAACGGTAGCAGGTCCTTTGGATCGTTCCCTATGTAAGTGAGTGGTCGGGCGTTAATTGTAGCTTCTATTTCCGTTAATAAGGTAGTTAATTGCTCCCTGTCCAATGAAAATCTTCCTACCGACGCTCGAAGTGCATCTTTGACGGATTTCACCAACCTTTCCCAGAAACCGCCCCACCAGGCAGCTCGCTCCACTATATATTTCCACCGGATCCTATGATTAGCCGCGAAATTATTTATTTCTTGACCCTGTAAAATTTCACTTACTACACTTAAATCCTTAGAAAGTCTTTTAAATGTTTTTGCATTGTCGGAGTAAATGGTTACGGGTATTCCACGACGAGCAATAAATCTTCTTATTGCGAGAAGGCTTGTTTCTGCGCTCATGTTTGGGACAAGCTCTAAGTGCAATGCCCTTGTGACGGCACAGGTAAAGAGAAAAATATAACACTTCTTGCTTTCACTTTCTTTGAAGTACAATGGACCAGCGAAGTCTAATCCTGTAACTTCGAAGGCCCTTGTTTGAGTCGCCACCCTGTCTCGGGGCAACGGAGCAAATGGGGCTGCTCCGGGCTTTCCTCGTAGTTTTTTACAGATAATGCATTTGGATAGAACTGATTTTACCAGCTGCCGTCCTCGTATCATCCAGAATCTCTTGCGAATTTCATACAACGTCGAATTTACGCCACCATGGTGGAGACGATTGTGAATTTTAAAAATTAATAATTTATTGAAATGAGCGCGATTTGGTAATATAATCGGGTGTATTACCTCATATTCTGCATCGAGATTCTGTAGGCGGCCTCCGACACGTAACAGCCCTTTGTAATCTAAAAAAGGGTTTAAAGTTAAGATTTTAGAATTTAAATCTACTGGATCACCTGCCTGAAGGCAAGTAATCTCGTCAGAATATTCGCTATGCTGACATTCCGTTAATAAAACGAATTCAGCTTGCTCCATTTCTTCTGAAGTAATGTTTCCAATAATCCTATTGGCCTTTAATTTAATGTTTTTTACGAATCTTAATACGTAGGCTATAACTCGTAGTAGATAATCCAGATTGCTGAACTTCGTGACCTCCGTAAGTGGACCTCTTGTGCTACGTATATGCACTTGGTTGAGTAAACTCACCGTCGACATAGTTAATAATAATGTGTCCTCTTCGTTCGTTGAATGCTGTGGCCAGTTTACTTCGCTCTTTCGCAACCATAATGGTCCGTTTTGCTATATATTCGACTCTATTAAAGTTTTTGCACTAATTCCGCGAGTCAGTAAGTCCGCAGGGTTCTCGCTACCTGGGCAATGATACCATCCACGCGCGTCCCGTGATAAAGATTGTATTTCTTTTACCCGGTTTGACACGTATGGTTTCCATTTCGCTGGATCGCCTTTAATCCAATGTAGAGTAATTTGCGAGTCACTCCATAATACAGTTTCTTTTATTGTAATCGACAATTTCATCCGTATGAATTTTTGCAACCGTGCCGCTAATAGGGCCGCGGTTAGCTCCAGTCGCGGTAAGGTCATTACTTTATCGGCATGGTTTTTTAACGGCGCCACACGGTTTTTTGAACACAATAGCGTAATATCCACTTTTCCCGCTTGGTTTATACTTCGAACGTACGCCACAACTCCATACGCTTGCAAACTCGCGTCGGCAAAAAGATGTAGATCACATTCGCGAACTTCGCCCGAAAACAAACATCGCGGTACAGAAAAGTTAGATAGCGATTTTAATTGTGCTGTCCATTCGTGCCACTGCTTGCTTATATCCGACTGTATTATATCGTCCCAACCTAGTTCTTTCTTCCAGATATTCTGGAATAGTATTTTAATCTTCACGGTGAACGGGCTAATTAATCCGATTGGATCGTATACGCGAGCTATTGTCTGCAAAACATTGCGTTTTGTAACGATCTTAGCGGAATTCGCAAAGTCTATAACACTCGACAAATCAACGTTTAGTCGGTCGTTCGCGGTATGCCAATTAATACCTAACACTTTGGGTGAAACTTTACCATTGGGATCCACATTTTCCTTTAAAACATGTCTGCTCATAGTCCACTTTCGCAAATTCATAGACGCTTCGCTAAATAGCTTTATAGCACTTTGCTTTAATTGTGCAGCGAAACTGTCATCATTCACACTGATCACCAGATCGTCCACATAAAACCCTCGCTGTAAGACTTCCATCACTTTATTGTCTTTGCTGTTACTATTGCGTAAATGCGTTCGAATTACAGCGCTTAAAAGAAATGGACTACAGGTTACCCCGAATGTAACGCGAGTCATTCGATAAGTCTGCAATTTATCTTCATCGTACCACAGGAATCTGTGTACATTTTTATCGCGGTCGTTTAATAAAACTTGTAAAAATGCCTTTTCAATGTCCGCTGTAATACCAATGGTTCCTACTCTAAAATTTAACAGTACACTAACAAGATCAGGGTTTAGATTCGGGCCTTTCTCTAATAAGTCATTAAGCGATTTTGCATTTGGTGAATGCGCAGAGGCATCGAATACAACGCGTAACTTAGTAGTATCTTTATCGTTTCTAAATACCCCACGATGGGGCATGTAGTACACATATTCACTCAGGTTGACTTCGGAATCGCTTACCACCTCGGCATAATTGTTATTAATTAGTTCGTTAATCGCGTCGTTGTATTCATTTAATTTGCCACTGTTCGTTAACTTGTATTTTAACTTTTCCGTTCGCACACGCGCACCTATGTAGTTACTGTCTTCCACAATTGCGTCTTCGCTTTTCCACGGTAAACTCACTTCATAGCGACTGTCGCACTTATTTATTGATGTTCGCGCAAAGTCCTCAAAAAAACTGCTCGATTCATCTGTTTCGTTGTTTATTCCCACGGCTTCTAACTCCCAAAGTCGTTCAACTTCTGGTTCCTCACTTATTGTGGACGCATATAAAACAGTTTGTAAATTCTCGGAAACACACACAGATTCGACCGGCATTGGCCCGTGTAATGCATACCCAAATTTGGTTTCAATTGCGACTAACCGATCGTTTAACCGCTTGTTTACTCCAGTAACTACAGCCCAATAGTTGTCGGCGCCAATTAAAACACTAATACCTTCAGTTAATACGATATCGTTCGGTATACGGTCAGCTAGTTGCAAATTCATTAATTCCAACGTATTTTCGCTGGGCACCTTTAAAACGTCCATACAAATTTCAGGCACCTCTATTGCCTCCATTACAACAATCGCGTTATTATATTGACCCTTTAATTTGATCTGTACACGGTTGCATAACCTTGATGGTGCGGGCCCTTTACTACCAAATGCAGATATGCTAATACGTTGCTGTCCAACAATGCGTAATCCCAACATTTTTGACACATTTTCTTTAACAAATGTTAATTGGCTCCCACCGTCAATCACTAAACGTATTAACTTCATTTCCGATGGTTCACTACCTGCGAAAACACAAGCCGTCTGCAGCAAAACATGTTTACAGCTATTTGCCATCAGAGATGCGACCGAGGGTGCAGTCGTTGAACTCGGTAATGCGGTCACTTCCGTTGCGGGTGGTTGTAAAATCTTCGAAGGTACCTCCGTCTTTGTGCGATTTACCCACTGTGGGTCGCACAGAGTAGTAGCATGTCGGCCCTTACATCTCTTGCAAGTAATAAACTTATTAAAACATCGCCTAGAATTATGGTTCGGCTTTGTACATCTAAAGCACCGAGAACTGTCCTTTAGAAGCTGTTTCTTTCGTTCCAGTGTTAAATTCGCATCACAAAGTGCCGTGTTATGTTCCCTTTGGCAAAGAAAACAGCTATTCTTCGGCTTGGCCTCAGTCGTAAACAAGCTGGTCGCTGTCCCTTTGTACCGCGTCTGTTTTTCAGTATCGGTCCTCTCTTTCTGATGCCTATCGTTGGTAAAAGCTTGTTCCATGGCCTGCAACTCATTTTTGATAAATTTCAGTAAATTTACGACTTGTCGGTCCGTATCCGTGACACCACTTGTATTTTCCAAAGATCCGTTAGGCGAGGATGCGTTCGAGGCCATCCCTTCGCTCTGTTCGAGTCGGTAGAATCCCAAACGCAACTCGGCAGGCAGAGACTTAATTAGACTGGTTTTAAGCAGCACATTATATTGCGTGGATGGCACTTTTAAAACGGTTAATGAGCGCATTGAACAGGTAACTGTATTGTAATTCTTTCGCAAGGTTATGGTATCGTTCCTCGACCGCACTTGTTCCAATTTCGTAAAGTTTTCAAAGTATTGTTCAATTAGCCGGTCACTGTTCCCGAATTGTTCCTTCAGGATATTAAACGCCGCTTCGTAAAAGTCTCCTGAAGGTGGGAAACCTTCTATGGTTTCTGCCGCCCTTCCAGTGAGCGCCATTCGTAAGTAATTAAACTTATCACCGTTGCTTAATTGGACATTTTCATGAACTGCGGATCGAAATTGTTCCCAGAAGGGAATCCAGCCCTTTGGACTTCCATTGAATTTTAGTAACTCTAATCTTTGGAGTTTTACGTTATTAAACGGTAAGTTAGCAACCGCAAATGGGCCAGGGTGAGGTTGCGTGTCATTATTTACGTTTGCTACCGTTTGCTGCAATCCCTCTTTGCGAAAATCCAATCGCGACATTAACGTTACTGCTACTTCTTCATATTCTGCTATTTTCAACAACTCTTCCTCCAAATTTTCTTCCAATAGTGGTTCCATTCCTTTATCGGCTTCTATAAGCTTATCGGATGCAAGCTTTAATTTTGCTATTGCCGTATAAATATCCTCCAGAGTAGGTTCTTGATCCAAGAGAGTGTTGATATTATTTACCGTTTTTGTTAGTTGAGCTCTACACACGTTTCTTTTTGAGCGTTCCATTATTAATCAAATTCGCCTTCACGTTACGTTAACACTTCCACGATTCCCGCTCCCGGGTTTCGGCACCAAAATGTGAATTATTAAATAAGAAGGCGACGATAAATGTTTTATTTTAATAACAGAACTAACTACTACATTCTAATACTAAACTGGTAGGCAAACTTAGGCTGCGCGAACACACCTCGAACACTACTCGAACGCTACTGTCCTTCGTACTTAAACTAGTGGTGGTTCTCCCTAAGACACCCCTACTTTCTTAGTTGAAGCTAATAAAGTTTCCGGAATATTTTTCAAAATTTTTTAAACGAAGATCTTGATAACCTGCTAGAAAATATACCACTAGGACTATTAAGAAGGATGTGGTTTCAGTTAGATGGGGCGCCTGCTCATTTCAGCATTGGAGTCCGAAATACTCTGAATGAAAAATTTCCAGGCCGTTGGATCGGAAGAAGAGGATCTGTTCCGTGGCCCCCAAGGTCACCAGATCTGACAAAGCTTGATTTTTTCTTATGGGAATACGTTAAAGATCTGGTCTACGAAACACCCCCAACAACAGCAGCAAACATGAGGCAAAGAATAAGAGATGCATTTAATTCAGTTACACCGTTAATGTTACAAAATGTAAATAGATCTTTAACCGATAGGTTCAATATGTGTTTACAGCAAAATGGTAGATTGTTTGAATATCTAATGAACTAATTATGTTTATGTTAATTTATTTATGTTGCGTTTATTAATCTTTTGTTCTGAATAATTTTATTAAATCTAAATAAATACGATATAAATTTGTTATACAAAAAGAAGTAATATTATCATGCCAACGAGTAGCAACTCTTCGAATTCTTGAGCCATGTCGCCTACGTTTTTTCCCATCTTCTGTGTAAATTTACGGAAAAACATTAATATCTCAAAATAATAGTGCGATAGATACGGCAAACATAATATTTTCTGAAACTACACACTTTAAGCTTTTCAACGGCAAAATAATATACAGGGTGTTGTATTTAAGAAATTCAATTAAAATAGAATTGAAAATAGAGATGTTTGAACAAATATTTTGGACACCCTGTATAATTAAATCAAAAAGTGAAGATAGTTTAGGATAAACTAGGTCAACATTAGATTACATGTAAATTTGTCAGGGCAACTAACAAACAGTGGCGGAGATATAACAGTTTAAAGATAGTATGTTTTTGAACAAATATTGCTTTTTAAATTCATAACTTGGCAACGCTGCATTCGACCCACACACAAATTTCAAGTTGAATACAGAACCCACAGAGGCTTTATTTCCCACATAAAAATGTAGGGTATTCCATTTAAGAAAAATATAATTTTTGGTATTGCTCTTTTTTGATACACCCTGTATACTTGAAAATAATTTTGGGTTGTAGCAGAGATGAAACGTTAAAAGTTTTATTAAGAAAATTTTCCCATAAGTTCAACGGTTTAGTAATTATTGACCGACGCGCGCTTCTTGGACTACCCTGTATATAAAATTACGTGACACGTATTTCAGGATTTCGTCGAATATTGTCAAAAAATGAAAAATAATAACAATTTAATTGTTTAAATAGGTTTAACATGCTCCCCCCATCTTGAATTAATTTGAAAAAATACCATTTTGTTCTTTATCCTCTTACCTACAAAACCCATTTTACCAAAAAGTGGGGTCTCTATTAGATCGGAAGTTATTAAATATTTTCGAGCGCCTATTGGAAAACTGAAACCGTACTTTATCGAGAACTAGTTTCTGACATGGTTCATTACATACTAATAAACAAACCATTTCCACTGTAGCATATAGAAATTACTTTAAAAACACTTTCTTATGCTTGTTATACATCGAGATGTTTCGTTCACGTTATGTGTGCTCTGAAAGACTCTTTCTAATATGGTTTATTGCATGTTGCTACAGCCATGTTGTATTTCATCATTAAATGTGATTTTTCTATTAAATTTTATGTTTATATTTTTAGAATATAAAAGGCGCATAAGTTTCATTAAATTTCTGCAATGAAAAATGTATTCGCATGTATAATCTATTCACAATTGATTTGCCATCCAACAGGCTGTGGAAATCTGGGGGATTGTGTGGTATCATTGAAATTTGTCAAAATAATTAAGTTGGGTTATGTTAGTTTTCCTTGATGGAGGATATTTTAGTTTTCCTTGATGGAGGTTATGTTTTTTGAAAGCCGGCAATGTTGCCAGTAGAGCTTGTTTGTTCATTTAACGTCCTCCTATTTCTGCTCAATATTGGTTTATAATACTTAGATATAATAATGATGTCATTATAAATAAAATAATAACTATAACTTAAATGTTGTCGTAACACATACCAAATACATATCGCTGTTCTTTTTACACGAGAATTCTGAACTCAAATCGTATGTATAAAGAGCATATTCCACGCCATTCTTTGTTGTCCTATATTTAGGTCTTGCAGCAAATTAAGAAGAATTAAGGTTGGGTTGGTAGGTCAAAACTGAGGTTATGTTTTATTTAAACTTTAAACTTATAACATTCGGTTATAATCAAACTAATATGAAATTTGTTTAACACAATAATTATTTCATGTATGGAAAAGTGTTAACAGCATAAAATTGACTTACGTTTTTCTGAAACGATTTCCCGCGTAAAAAGTGAATATCATAAATTTGAAATAGACCTGAAATTTAACTTTCTATGTATTATATTTTATATTGTTTACATAGAATATGATAGGGAGCACAGTATTATGAAAAAATTGTATTGATACTTGATATTATTATAAATTCTTATAGATTTAAAGAAAATAATATTGTCATCTCTGTCTAATGCATAACGAAATTGTCAGTCCTTTGCACTGAGTTTCAGGCAATCACCGACAGATGGCGCTACTAAAAAAAGTCATTGATGCTGTTTCAAAAAATCTGTCGTCTGTCAAAATTAAAAAAAAACTTGTCTTTTCTCGAATACCTGGAAGTTAGAATTTTATTTCATCAAAATTACACGTCCGAATGCCGTCTCGTCTGTGCTCGTTTGCTCTGGGGCGCGAGTTCTTAAATATCCTGTATAGGAGTACTATACAGGAGTACTATACCTGGATAAATCCTTTCTTGCCAAGTGGATTTCTTTCCGAACTCTCGACCGTATATTTCTTTAGAACGTTTTTTGGAGCGGTGTAAGGAACCCATATTATAAGTACGTAGATAGCTAATTGGTACCCGGTTTTTATAGTTCACTTGTTCACTAAGCCACAGATTACAATAATCACAAGCTCAAGAGGCTGGATTAATCTGTTAGAAACAGATACCGCACTTTTTTATGTCTTATTCAGTGGCGGATTTACCAGCAGGCTGAGTAGGCTGGAGCCTAGGGCGGCAGATTTTAGAGGCGGTAAATTTGGGGCAAAAATAAAATTTTTGAAGTTATACTTCTAATGCCACGGTAGTGTGAATTTAAACTACATGTAAAAGAGAGATAATATTTTATGCCAAAATGAGAGGTAATATTTTATGTCAATAATTGTAATGAAGAGAGACCACATTCAAAAATTTTCATTTTTATTTATATTGCCGCATTTACTAATTTTCCATCTCTTTTTTACATACATTTTTGTTATGCTCTATGTTTTTTTGCCGCGACGGGAATACTTTTGAATTTAGAAAAACTGGAAACTGCGGTAATGGTTGTTGTGTGGAATATTTTTTTGGAAAGAATAAACAAAGTGAATGTTCAAATTCAGGCTTCTACCGTAGATTTGATCACTGTTGCCGATCTTTACGAATCTCTTTGCAAGTTTTTCGTAGCTGAACGAGAAAATTTTAAGTATTTCGAAGAAAAGGCGATGGAATTAAGCGTGTCAAAGCAGTATACAAAAGACATCGACATGGGAAAAAGACAACCGAAAAGGAAAAATTTTTATGATGAAACATCCGATGAAGAAATGAGAATGACTGCGAGTGATACTTTCAAGGTTAACACATTTCTCGTCCTCATTGATAGACTCGTATCCGAAAAAAGAAATTGTAAAACTTTCATAACTTAATTGAATTTCATCGTCATCATCAGCCGGATTGTTACCAGAACCAAATAATTGAATGTATTGTTTTTAAACTGTAAGTAAGCGCAATAAAAATTAATTCATTGCGTTTACCGAATGTACATTATTGTGTAAGTAGTATTAGGGCATACTTTACCCCGCCTGATTAGTAGTACATGATTGACCTTTTATTAGCTCAGAAATATACCCAAAAACTATTTCTTGTGTAATCTTAACTAAATCGTTGGATTATAGAAATAATCTAGGAACTGACACTTGTAGAGGTCGGTAGGGGCGGCAAAATTTGAATAGCCTACTGGCGGCAAATGTGTAAATCCGCCACTGGTCTTATTTTGTCTGAAACGATCAGCAGCACTGAGCTAATGGTAAATAAAAACCAAGAACGTGCTGATTGCGACCACGTGCACTAGGAATGCCTTCCGAAATTGACCGAAGTTTGCCGGCAGCCGCCGAGTATCGTGATGAAATGGTGATGAAATAAAAATTTGCATTTTTAGACTTATGATCAATTATTTGAGCGATGCGATACTAGTAGCGACATCTCATCAACGAACCCTGTCAACTGTAACCTACCAACCCAGCCTTAACGTCCATGCCGCTCATGTTTCAAATTGATATTATGTTAGTCCAGTGGTTGACTGTTTGTCGCTGGTGCTAAGAGACCCAAGTTCGTATTCCACTGAGGTCAGTGTTTTTCTCGGGCGAGATAAAAACTGTAAAACACTCATTCACAATTTAGATGCCAAAAGAATAGCCCTTACCCTATTCCACCTTGATGCTATCACTAGAAGTATCTGAATCATCGGCACCCTCCGATTCTGAATCAGATTCCCCAATTGAAATAATGAAAGGAGGAATATTTTCAAACGATAGATTTCCCATATGTTTTGTCCAGTCTTCCGAAATAAGTTTTTCACAATGCTCACAGAAATTTTGCCACATCTCGGGGGTATATTTTGAAAGAGCCTCACGCCATAAATTTGCAACCTTGTCTTTCGATTTTGGCTGCTAATTATGTGCTTATTGTAATAGATCTTACAAAACCCCCACGCCATTTCAATTGGGTTGTATTGACAATGGTATGAAGGCAATCGAAGAACCTCATAGTTGCCCTTTTTCAAAATTTCGTCAGTTACGTATCTTTTATTTCCGTCTGCTGTAAAAGGTTTAATTAACTCCCAAAGTTTTTTCTTAGTAATTTTGCCCTGAATTTCGACATTGTGGTGGTTAACCAACCATTCCTGCAATACACTTTTTTTGCAAGAAAATGTGGGCGGCTTGTCAAACTGCACTGAATGATAAGGTGCGTTGTTCATAACCACGACAAATTTTCCTTGCAACTTGTCCAAAGCAGGAATCAGCTGATTAACCAACCAGTTTTGAAAAATTTCCCCATTCATAGTTTTATGATACTCCCTGTCGTTGTTCTTTGAGTCTAGTAACATGTCGCACCCTTCCAAAAAGCCTAAATTACATCCCGCATTCAAAATCGTGAACCTCTTCCCCTCACTTTTAATTTTGGATGGGTTACTTTTAAGATCGGTTTCATGTACCCATTGACGATTCGCGGATCCATTTTGGTAGATCCACGTTTCGTCTAGGTACACGAATGTCACATTTTCACTAGAATTTTGATATTGGGAAAATTGTCTTAAAAATTTAATTTTGGATGCAACGACGTGTTTTTGTTCACATAAAATTTTGCGTCCATTTACCATTTTGTGTTTGTAACCCATTGATTTAATAATTTTGAATAAAGTAGTCCTGCCCCCCTTGTATTCCAAATTTTCGCGAGATTCAGCCAAGAGTTTGTCGAGAGTAAAATGTTCATTCTTCAGATGATACTGCCAAATTTGTCGTTGCAAATCTTTTCTGAAAGTAAAGTATGATTTATTAGTATTTATTATTCATTTCATAGCTATACATTTATAATACAATTACTACATAATATGGAACCACCATCCTCTTTTAAGGCTACTGCTGTAGTAACATTTGTAGCACATAAAACCATCGTGTGTGACAAAGAACAGTTTAATCACCTTCAACTAATCAACAATTACAAAAATATGACATATGCAGCTGCTAAACAATTGAACGGGAGGCATTGTTTGTAAGTTAAACAATCGCACAAATCACTATCAAAGCGTATTTGTGATATTTTAACGGTATAAAAGATAGGTATTACCTTATTTTTAATAGCGTTTTGCATTTTTACATTAACAAATTGGTTGTAGATGCCTAAACATATTAAAACGTAACATTATATACCGAAATATTGAAAATCTGTAGGGTGGCGGTTTTTTCTGCCGGTGAGTGTATTTCCATTCCGTTGTTTGAAAGCGTAGCATACGCATGTCATTATTATAATCATACTGTCTCTATCTAAAGTTAGCGAAAATCGTGGAGTTTTGATAAAATGCCAAAATCATCAAAATCATTGAGTGGTTCGAAAATTCGAACAGATCGATGCTTTAATCCTTTCGATCTGTCTCGTCATTGAAAATTAAAAAATCTTAGACAAGTTTTGAAGCAACATTTAGTGGCCTTTAATCTACCAGTAACGGATGACTCCCTTCAACAAAAAATGTGTAATACTTGCCGACGTAAAGTTTCTGAATTACACAAGGATCGTAAAAAGAAGGTAGATTTTACTGTAAATAATTGTTTTTAAGCAAATTTCTCTACTGAAATTTTATCAATAATATAATACAAGTTCTAAAATTTCCCCTAATTATAAAATAAATTGTTAAACTTCAAGTTTATTAATGAATGTATAAATTTAATTTTTTAGGACGTAGAAATTAATGATTCTGATTTTGGCGCGTTGGAAAGTGATGACGTTAACATGGAACGTTTTACTGAAAGTCCCGTTGTATCGTTTGAGGAAGACAAAATGGTGGTAACCGCAGCAATTGTTTCTATCAACCAGGATTTGAATTTAATAGGAGTTTCACCCGTTCAAAGAAAAA